>PVKA01012899.1:0-56549 GCA_004027165.1 Ctenomys sociabilis | reverse complement strand
AAATGCCCAAAACCCAAAATGAAGGAAGGAAAGGTTTATTTAGCTCACAGTTCCTGGAGGTTTCAGTCCACATTCATCTGGCTCCAAGGCAGAGGGGCACAGGGCAGAGAGCAGCAGCTCATGGAGGCCAAACAGCAACAATGACAACAAGAAGCAACATCTGCTGAAAGTCTCTCTGTCTCTTATATTACGTTCAGGCAGTCTGCCCTAGGGTGGGATGTGGTACTCACACCCATAATCCCAGCAGTACTTAAACCCATAAGCCCGGCCTTGGATCACACATAATCCCAGTGGATCATGAGTTAATCACAAACTCTAGAAGTCCCCACCCCATGACTACAGGGGGCTTTGAGGGGACAACTAGACACAAACCATAACTTTCTTTCTTTCTTTCCTTCTTTCTCTCTTTTCTCTTTCTCTCTTTTTCTCTTTGTCTTCCTTCCTTCCTTCCTTCCTTCCTTCCTTCCTTCCTTCTTTCCTTCCTTTCCACTTTTTTTATGTGTCTGTTGCCATGGATAGAGTCCAGGCCTTTGGTATTCTGTTGCTGGGTCACTTCCTCTGACCCTAGAAATTTCTCCTTGACAAATACTAACCCTATATATTGAAGGAATACAGTGGACATGCTGATATATACAATTCATGGTATGTCAAATCAAGCTGATTCTGTACCCATTATCTTACCTAATGTCATCCTATTTTGAGAACCTTTAAATTTTACTCTTTTACAACAAATAAAAATCTTCAGTTTCTTCCTATCCCATAATGCTGGGGATGAAGTCCAGGGCGGAGGGCTTCACATATGCCAAAGTACTCTCCCACTGAGCTACAGCCCACATCCTCTTTTAAAGAATTTGTTTTCTTTCTTGGTACTGAAAACTAATATTTGTTCATTTGTTTTTAATTTTGAGACAAGGTCTTGCTAAATTGATAGCTTGCCAAGGCCAGGCTTAAACTTCCAATATCCCTGCCTCAGCCTCCCAGGATATTGGGGTAACAGGTGTACACAACCTTGCCACCCAGCTGTACCTAAAATTTTTCTTGTTGACAGTTTTTGTATCTTCCTTTTGCAAAAATCTCCTTTAATGATATTTTGCCTGAGGCTTAGGAGTCACCCCTCCATCTGCCTTTTCTGTCTTCCCTCATTTCTTCTTTTGTTCAAAAAATTAAAAAAAAATCTTTTATGTATTTATTTATTTGGTGCAGAGTCTCACTATGCAGCTCAGGCTGGAGGCGATCCTCCTTGTCTCAGCCTCCACAGGGATAGCATTACAGGCCACCACACCCAGTTTTCAGGCCAAAACAGCATGAGACCCTGGGGATCAAGCCCAGCTCCTTCCCAGGCAGGTGCTCAGACAACCAAGCTATCTTCCTGGCCTCATTTCTTTCTTTTGGTTACTCTTAACAACCTAAATGACAAGAGCACGGCCTGTCTATGAAAATACCAATGTAGCTTCAAAAAACACACAAAAACAAATCCTTTCTGTAAAGCTGTACAGTGTGAATAAACCAAAGGAATTTGAACAGAGAATCTGTCTAAGCATCTGGGACTATAGGTGCACACCCCCATGGCCAGCTTGGGAGAATTTTAACATGTATTGGAAAATATACTGCCAGGGCCAGCCAGAGAGCTCAGCAGACTAAAACACCTGCTTAGCTAGGTACAGGGACCAGGGTTCAATCCCCATTCTGCTGTGCCAGCCCTGTCCCTGGGGTGTCCTGAGACAGAAACTGAGACTGGACTTGGTGACATACTCCCTGTAGCCCTGTACTAAAATACAATATATACATATTGTATATGTGTGTGTGTATGTGTGTGTGTGTGTCTGTGTCTGTGTCTGTATCTGTGTGTGTATCCAGTATATATTTTAAAAAATGAACTTTTTCTTTTTTTAATGAACTTTTTCCCAAGCAGAATTAAGCTGATTTAAAAATTTAAGCCCATTAAACTGGGCATAGTGCTGTATGCACACCTGTAACCCCAGCACTGTGGGAGGCTGAAGCAGGAGGACTGAAAGTTTAAGCCTTGCCTGAGTATGTACTGTAGTTGGGGCTTGCAAGGGACAAGATGTAATACAGGATAATAATTTGTGGAATTATTTTATAACATTCACCCAGAGAGCCAAATGCAAGAGAGTGTGGGAGATCAGTCTACAAACCAGAGACCCAAAGAATCCAGCTGAAGACCTGGCAGGGTCCCAAGGCAGGGTCCAGCACGAGCTCAGCTGGAGACTTGGAGCCCATGGCAATGTATGATGCAAATCTAAATCTGCAGCAAGGATCTGCACTGGGAAGGCCCAAAGATTGGTGGGAAAAGTTAGAAAATCTGCACCAATGGGGTGAAGGATCTGTGCCAGCGGGCCGAGGGATCTGCACTGGAGCCAGGAAGTAACGTTCAAGGTAAAGACCAAAGCCATTCACAGTGACAGCCAGGACCTGAGCTCCTCCAATAATGAGAACAGCTGAATTTATATCAGGAAAACCAGAACAACAGGCTTCTCCAGGAGAATCAACAGCTCACTATCTTCCCTTCTGGTTCTCCTTTTATGCTGTTGACAGCAATTCTCAGGTGGGCCTTCTGCACCCAGAGCCACACTGATTTGGTTCCCCTGGGTCCAAGCTGACCATTAGTCCACCACAGCGAGGAAGTGAGCTGTGGAAACCTTGTCTCACAAAAGGGGGAGGAGGGTAGGCTGGGTGCAAAGGCCCTGGAGTCAATGTTTGTGATACAAACAAAGAAAAGGAAGGATGGAAGGATGGAAGGAAGGAAGGATGGAAGCAAGGAAGGAAGGAAGGAAGGAAGGAAGGAAGGAAGGAAGGAAGGAAGGAAGGAAGGAAGGAAGTTTCAACTTGAGAATATTGGTCACAACCAGGAAGACAAATGATATTTAGGAAATTGCCTCCTGAAAATGCAAGTAGAGCTTGGTGAGTAGTGGTTGCTGTTACCACTGTTGCTATTGCTATATTGCTATTGTTATTGACCTTGGGCTTTGGCTTGTCTTCCTTCATCCTTCATCCTTCACCCTTCCTATGTGCCTTTCTTCCAGTGCCTAGGATCCAACCCATGGTCTCACACAAGCTAAGCAGGTGCTCTAGCACCAAGCCACACTCACAGGATGCCTTGGGATTACTTGATCATCTTCCTTCTGTGGCTTCTATCTGTGGTCCAGAACAGAAGCAAGAGACAGCGGAGGACACTTCTGGGCCTTGTACACAAGTCAGGAATTTTTTTCCCTTCTGCTGCAGAAAAGGAGTTGGAACACTTTGCCTGATGGAGATAAACCCCTGGAGTCAAACAAACAAACAAAAAGGGTAAAATCTATCTCTTAGGAACACATTTTGAACCCTGCTACAGCACAAAGGAAGTTGCTATTATTATTAGAAAGTGTTTCTGGGATTAGACTGTATGTGGCTCAGTGGTAGTCTTTGCTTATGGTGCCTTAGACCCCAAGTTCTGTCCCAACACTGCCAAAAGATGTGAAAGAAGGAAGGAAGGGAGGGAGGGAGGGAGGGAGGGAGGGAGGGAAGGAAGGAAGGAAGATACTCATTGTCCAAAAACTTCACACATTAGTCTCTGAAAATCCTCAACATCAATTTTTATTATCCATAGCCTGGGAAAAAAACTCAGCCACTGTGAGCTTCTATATGGCCATTCTGAAGACTGGAAATTACTCACATGCTCTGAAAAAACTGGGAATGTATCTACATGGTAGATCTCTTGCTTGTCACCAACAAGATCCTAAGTTCTACCCTCAGGTCTGGAAGAAAATTGCTTTTTCAATACTGGAAATCGCATTCAGGGCCTTTGCACTGTGCTATGTCCCCAGCCCCAAAACCCAGCCAGGTGGAAGTTAGTAGAGGTAGCAGTTTGTATTCACTTAAGTAATTATGCACATTCTTTAGCCCGTCTTTAGCCCTGAATAAACGTGAAATGCTTCTGAGGCTCTGGGCTCACTTGGAGAGAGATTTGTCTCATCAGGTCTTCTCATCGTTTCTTTCGGCACCGGCCTGTAACGTACAACAAGGAGGGCCCAAAATATCATATCATGTCAGGGAATGTTAAACAAAGTGTGTAGTCCCAGTTTTTGGGAGGCTGAACACAGGCTGATCACTATGAGTCCAATCTACTTAATGAGACACTGTAGACCCTGTACCGAATAAAAAATCAAATTAAACGAGGTAATAAAGATCTCTGTAAAATACACTTATACACTTACAATCATTTATTGGGGGTTGGGGAGATAGCTCAATGGCATAAGTGTCTGTCTGGCAAGCACAGGGTCCTGAGTTTGATCCCTGGTACACATGCTTTGCCGGCCCCAGAACTGGGCATGATGGCACCCACCTAAAATCCTAGACTAGGGAGACTGAGATACGAGGATCACTGTGAGCCTGAGCTGTGTAGCGAGACCCTGTATTAAAAAAAAAAAAAAAAAAAAGTCATTTATTGGGTCTCAGGTCCAAAGAAACAGGCTCTTTTTCTCAAACAAGTCATATAACATTTCTTGGTTGTCATCGCCTACAGTGATATCAAGAAGAGAAACATTCTTTAAAGACCCTGCTGCCTGGGGATAGACTTGATTTGAATTAGGAGCTACCTGTCATAAATTTATCGTGTAAGTTTCTTACATGATTAAAGGCTCTGCCAGAACACTGAACATCTAAAAAGGAAAAGGAAGAGCCAGCCAGATAGCTCAGCAGACTAAAGTGTCTACTTAGGCAGAATGTAGGAACTGGGGTTCAAGCCCAGGCATGCACGCGGTGCGGGCTCCGCCCCCTGGGGGTGCACTGAGACAGCAATTAAGACCAGGTGTGGTGGCCCAAGCCTGTAATCCCAGTGCCCGGGAGGCTGAAAACAGAAGAATCACTATGAGTCTGATCTGTGTAGTGAGACCCTGCACTAAATACATTTAAAATAAATAAATAAATGAATAAAAAGGAAAAGAAGACAGGAGCAGCTCCAGTGTAAATTCTGAAGAATAATATTTTTTTTTTTTTTTTTTTTTTTTTTTTTTTTTTTTTTTTTTTTTTTTTTTTGAGACAGGGTCTCACTGTGCAGTTCAGGCTGGCCTTAAGCTCACTTTGTAGCTCAGGCTGGTCTCGAACTCACAACGATCCTCCTGCCTCAGCCTCCCGAGTACTGGGATTACAGGCATGCGCCACCACGCCCGGCTTGAAGAATAATATTAAACATAATTACCATGTTTTCCTGAAGTGCAGGAGTAACTCCTGTGTGTGTGAAACAATACCCAGATGCCAACGCAGCACAGGTGCCTGCCGGGCACTGCCTGCCTGCTGGCATAAAGGGTGAATTCCGTGACATCTGCTGGCCAGACAATTGGACCTACAGCTCGGCACAGCTGCCTAGGCGACTTGACTGAAGTCTTTCACTAAAGGAGAAAGAACCAAGGAGAAAGCACTGGTTCTTCGCAACCAGGACCCAGTTTCTGGATAACAGTAATTTGTTTTGAAATTGTCACTTTGTCACTTTAATTCAATGAAATGACTATTCAATGACTAGAATTTCAGAGTTGTCACCCCTTCTTGCTGCACTGCCTCTTTATCTTTTGTAATGACCTTTCCTATTGATACAAGGAGAAAAATTGATCTTGGGTGGGTGAACTCCAAATGATATAGGGAGCCTCCAAATGACACAGGGAAAAATGCTCTCTGGACCTGACTTGCATGAGTTTGTGTTCTCTAAAACCGAAGAATGTATTTTAGGAACAAACAGAGGTTATGAGCAGAATATATTTATTGAGAGAAAGAAAGCTCCTGTCTGAGAGAGGGATAGGTGGGGGGCCCAACAGGTTTGTTCCCCAGGAAGCTGTCTCTTCCAGGGACTTTTATAGAGTAAAACCACGTGGTGAGGCGGGTCTAAGGTGTTGAAGATATGGGCACTCCCTTAGGTGGACAAGAGGTGGGACAAAACTATGGTCAATCAATGGGATTACAGGCATCATTGCTCAGATGAAGTTGATTAGACTCAGGACCAAATGGGGAAGTGAGTCACTTAGTAAGCAGGCATGAATACGGGTCAGGGCCTTCTCCCATTGGGGTTGGGCTAGTGACTCATTTGAGTCTTTCCAGGTGATGGCTACCTATTTAGAATATCAATCCCAGGTGCCACTCTTTTAGCATTTGTTTGGCCTTTAGGTCTGGTTCACAGCAAGAGTATCCTTCCCTCCCAGAGTTGTAAGATATCTTGTCTCACGTGTTATCTCTTTGGAGGGCCTGACCCTGTCTGACTGCCTATAATATGTCTAGCTAACTCAGCTACCTACAACACTATCACTTTGCATTCATTTGCACGGAAGTCGGCTTCCTCTTGGTGTCTTTCCTTTGATGGAAAATGTGGATGCTGTCTATACTTCCATTTGGTTTTCTGACAATTCTTCTTTGCTTTGAAGACATAGCTCTTTTTGGTTCACAGCCAAAGATGGTAATCTCTCACTCTTGCTCTTCATTCCTTAGTTTGAAGGCATCTACAGTTGATCCTGGATCAATGCTATCTAGACAGTCCCTCAAAGGTAAAACCCATGCCGGTGTCTGAGTCACCTCTCTGGAGCCCTATTTTTTTATTTGTTTTGTATGATATGTTTTATGTGTCTTTACAAAACATGTTTGGGGCTGGCAAAATAGCTTAGCGGATTAAAGCACCTACCTGCAAGCAGGTGCAGGGGCCGGGGTTCCATCCCAAGGCCTGCCTTGCTGGCCTTGCCCCCCCATGCCCAGGGCACACTGAGACAGCAATTGAGACTGGGCATGGTGGTGTGCGCCTATAATCCTAGCTCTTGGGAAGCTGTAAACCAATGGATCGCTATGAGTCTGATCTAGTAGTGAGACCCTCAACACCCTGTAGACCCTTCCTTAAGATAGAAAAATAAAAACAAAAACATGTTTGTTGTTTGTTGTTTCTCAGAGACAGGGTGATGTAGGGCCCAAATAATCTCTAAGGACATACATGAGGTTACGTCGCCATTCTGTTCTGTATGCGCCGCCTTAGGACATCAGCTAACCTTGTCAGCTAAATTACTGCCTAATGAACTAATGCTGTGAACCTTTGCCCCACTAGGGCCTGTAATCCCTGTTCCTAAAACAAAGAGGACATAAAAACCTCTGGAGGAGTCATAAACCTCAGGCCTAGCTTGGGAAAACATTTAATCTCCAGCCTGGGGACACTCTTGTCACTTTACACAAGTAAACCCACCCATTCTCGGAATGCAGCTAAAACCACAGAGTTAGCTAGTAGTTGCCCTTTGGCCTACCCCTCTTAGTTACCCAAAAAAGTCAAATATTCTCAAACCCCTCCTCCCTTTGTCTTCGGGCTTAAAACCCAGCCCACAGTCAGCTCAGGGCTTCTCTGTTCCTGCGCGTTCAGGGAGCCCCATGCATGCATGGAAAATAAAATCCCCTTGCTTTTGCATGAGGGGACGTCTCTTGGAGTCTTTCTTCACGTGGTGGGCTTCTCAGACCTAACAGTGGTAGCTTAGACTGGCCTTGAACTTATGATCTTCCTGCCTCAGCTTGCCAATAGCAAAGTTTACAGGTGTGTGCCACCGCACATGTGTTTTGTTTTAATTGAATTATTTTTAGCTCACATATTAGAGATCAGGAAGGAGAGGCAGAGAAAAATCTAAGTGATGGCCTTAAAGTTGTACAGCTGTTTTGAGTTACTCACAAGATATTCATACTCTACCCAACATGGAGTGCAGCCTGAATAAGCATCTAATGCATATATTATCTTAATTACATAGCAGGGAACTCGTGTAGTTATATCTGGGTCGAATGAGATCATGAAGTTGGTTCAAAGTTCCTAAAATAGAGCTAGGGAGGAACTGAAAGAGTAGTGTACTTAGACAGCCTCAACCTAAGTATTTCTGAACTAGTCCAGACCACAAACCATGATAACACTTGCTCTACTTCTGACTGCTGAATCCACTGATTTTGGAACCCACAAACTGACCATTTGCCTCTATCAATTATAATTTCTGCAAAACTGGTATAGCTGTGGGGTTTTCTTTCCCTTCATAAACTCTGTCATTTTCCCCCCAGTCAGAACACAATCCAGTTGCTATTGTACCTTAAGTCTCTTGGTACTGATGACTGACATTCCCAGCCCTTTCATTTCATTTTGACTAAGCAATTCACTTGAATTGCTTAGTCTGGCTTTGAATTTGTGATCCTCTTGCCTCTGCCTCCAAGTAGCTGGAATAACAGGGATGGGTAGTCATGCCCACTCTCTCTTTCTCTTCCTCTCCTTCCCTTACATCAGTATTGGTGATTGAACTCAAGGTTTCATGAAGACCTAAACCTCTCACTCTTATTCTGAGACAGGGTCTCCTTAGTTTGCTAAGTTGCCCTGGGTAGGCTCGAACTTGTGTGCCTATTTGCCTCCTCCTGTCAAAGTTATATGCTTATAGGTGAACGTCACCACACCAGGCTATGATAAGTTTGAAGCCAGCCTGAAGTTATATAATAAGACCCTGTCTTAAAAGCAAAATGAAAACTCTAAGTTCTGTTTTTAAAGTGAACGCTCTGCAGTCACATCAGTTTCTTCAAATTACCAAAAAGAAACCCTTTACACATCATGAAGAAGTGTCTAGACGTGGTAGCACATGTACTCTAGGAGGCTGAGACAAGAGGATAGCAAGCCCAGCCCTGACTTTGCAAGGCCCTGCCACAAAACAAAACGTAAAAAAGGCCTGGGGTTATAGCTCAGTGCAAAGGCCTGGTGTTCAAGCCACAACACCACACACACACACACACACACACACACACACACACACACACGCACAGTACATTACCTAGTTTTAAAGTCATTTCTGTACTATTTACATGTTCAGTTTTGTTGCAGTTGTAAATTCCACAAGTCACTCTCTCTAGCGGTCCCCATTGCCAATGAAAAGATTTAAAACCCGTAACTCTCAAGTACTCAGACCTTTTTTTTTTCATATCTGCAAATCCTCATAAAAACTTCCATAAAACCTTCTGAGATTCCTCTCTTAGAAACCTGCACATTACTCCCTTGGCAGTGTATCTTTTCTACTTTCCTTTTTGTTGATAAATTCCTATACAGCTTGCATCACTGTTTCCTTCAAATCCTTCATAGGCTTTCTCCTACAATACTGCCTTTATTTTGTTCTTTTTTTTTTTTTTAATGTATCTGCTACAGAGTCTCACTATGCGGCTCAGACTCATAGTGATACTCCTGCTTTCAGCGTCCTCGCACTGGGATTACAGGTGCACACCAAGTCCTAGTGGCTGGCTCAGAGCGCTCGGGGGCAGGACCAGTGCAGCGTATGATGAAATGGATTGAACCCCAGTCCCTGTGCTTTCCTAAGCAGGCACTTAGTCCGCTAAGCTATCTTATCAGGCATTAGTTTGTTCTTTTCTTAGGATCTTTAAACACCTGCCAAGTGTTTTGTGAACAAGGCTACATTCTGAGTCTTCATTCCTATGCCTGCAGCAGCGTTGAGATGAAGAGGGATAATCATTTATATGGAACAGATAGCTTCTGAAAGTGGCCACTCAATTTGCACAGATCCGAGAGGCAGAATCCTGGCTCCAGAAACTGGGCAGGCTTTGCTTAAGTGATTAACATGCTCACAGGCAGAGCTGATCAGGCATCTGACCCAACATTTAAAAGTCAAACAGGAGGCAGTACCAAACGAAGGTAGACATGCCTAGCCTCATCCTTTTTAGCTAGCTACTGAGCATCTTCAGGCCCAGTATCTAGGCCTTTTTTTTTTTTTCTAGTTTCGTTTAAAAGGCAATTCGAAGTTGAGGAAGTGTAGTGGATTGTTAGATTTAATTTGGGCAAAACAGCTGTAATTTTTACTCATAATGAACTACATGTCCCAACATCCTCTGGGCTCTCGTTTCCTTGTTCGGGCAAGCCAATGAAATCTCGCGAGATTTTGAAGGCGGAAGTGAAGCGGAAGCCATAACTCTTGGGAAGCGATTGGATGACACACATGGGCAAAGAGGAGCTGTCCTGCGCCTCCATGCTATCTGGTGGGCATCTTCTGCCTTCCCGCAGCATATGGGTCTGTCCATACGAGTTTCTCGTCCCTCAGAGGCACCTTCCGAGACCTCCGCTCCCTGGTTTGTATCCCCATCCTGTAAGCCCTGCTTTCCTCATCTTAATCCTTTCCGTCCAGGGACGCTGAGGACCGGAGCGTCCCGAAGCAGGGCGGTGTAGGAGCTAGAAATAAGGAGGTCGGAAGCCAGGGCGTCAGGGCGAGAGTGCGCTTTGGACTCCGCGACCAGCTGTGTGACATGCTGGGGGCGGGAGGACTGAAATTCAGCTCTTGCGTTTGGGGAGGAAGGTCATTGGGTTCCGGACGGAAAAGCCCGGCTGGGGGTGAGGGGAGGCGGCAGTGGACGGGGCGAGGGCGGCCGCTGGCCTCGGACTGCTTGGAGGCTTGTCTTGCATGTTGTCGTGATAGGTTACCTGGTCTTCTTCTGGTTAACATTTAATTTGAACCTTTTGTTATTTTCAATTCAATCTTTGGTGTACTTATTTCGTTAATTTTAGTTGACATTCTGTTGCAAGTAGTGTATACGATCTATCGTTATTTGTTATTGATTTTTTTTCTTTTTTCTTACTCCTCCTTTTTCTTTTTGAGACAGTGTCTTGCTATGTAGCTGAGGCTGGCCTTAAACTAACCATGTAGCCCAGGTTGACCTCGAACCCGCGACTATCCGGCCTCACTCCTCCGAGCGCTGGGATGACAGGTGTGTGCCAGGACGCCCGGCTTTTTTTCTCAATAAGGTTTAAAAGTCGGCTTTAAAGGAAATAAGAAGGGGCCAGAGAGATGGCTCAGGGGAATAAGCACTTCCCTACCAAGCGCAAAGGTATGAGTTCAATCCCCAGTTCCTTCCAAGAAAAAGAAATAAAGGAAATAAGATTGAAAATTTGATTTGACATGGTGTCAGATTTTAATGTTCCCAAGTTTATTTTTGAGACAGGGTCTAGCTAGTAGTCTGGGTCACCTTTGAACTTCTTCTGTGGCCCAGGCTGCCACCGAACTCGCTGATCCTCCCGCCTCAGTCTCAAGAGTTAGCACAATGATTCACCTTTATTTAACTTGAGAGTTAATTTAGTAATGGTGCAGTTTTAACATTTTGCTGCCTTATGTTGGGCTGCTTATTCTTTTTAGACATTCTTAAACTGGAAAGTAAGACATACATACAAAAATGAAAGTGTGCTCTTAATAGACACCCAGTTAAAAAAGTACAGTGATAAAGCAAGCCCATGAACCGGACCAAGAAGACCTATTTTAAATCTGAAAAAGCTATGGATTCTTATACTGCCCCCTCTTTACCCCCATGATTTTTGTGTGGATTTTACTGCTTTTATGTTAGTTTTCCCCAGAGTTACATTTTTTTACTTGTTAGTGATTTGTAAGTGGACTAAAATGCTGAAGTATTTTAATCTGAGATAATTGGCATTTTTATGCCACTGAGTTTTATCATTAATTGGGTTGCATTTTTATGCCTGCTATATTTCCATTTCAATGAAAATGAAACTGACGCATCTTTTTTTTTTAAATAATCCCCTTTCTCCCTATTAATTTTGCTTTTTATGTTTGTTTGTTTATTTATTTATTTTTGGCGAAACTGGTGATTGAACTCAAACCCTTGCGCCTGCCAGGAAAGTGCCTATTCCATTGAGCCATCTTCCCAGCCCCTGATGTTTTTTAATCACAGTTTGGTTTACTGAATTTGAGGTCAGCATGCTGTCTTTAATACTTAATTCTGTTGGTGGTGGTCATACTGGGGATTCAACCCAGGACTTCATGCCTGCTAGGCAAGTATGGTGCCACTGAGCTGTAGGCCCAGCTCAGGTACTGAATTCTTGAGGTGAACATAGTGGCCCCTATCTGTAATTCCAGCATTCAGGAGGCTGAGGCAGGAGGACATGGAATTGATCACCTGCCTGCACTATATGCCAAGACTTGGTTCCTAAAAAGAAAAAGGTTTTAATTTTTCTATTTATCTTTAGATGTTTTCCACAGATAAGTTTTATCATCTGTAAAGCAACTAAATAAATATTTATTTTTCATTGAATTGTACTTTCTATTTCCTTTTCTTGCTGGGCTGGCTGGGCTTACATGATTATTGACTAGTTTGGAGAACAGACCTTAGGCAGTTCTGTTTCCTTCCTGACTCTAAAGGGAATTAAATTTTGAATTTGCTGCAAGTTTTCTCCTGGGAAGCCCCGTTTTTCTAGGTTAGAAGTTTTTCTCTGTAAATTGGTAAAGGCTTTTTTTTGTTGTTGTTGAACTGGGGATTGAAGTCAGACCCTTGCGCTTGCCAGGGAAGCGCTTATTCTGCTGAGCCATCTCCCCAGCCCTTGAAGGCTTTTAAAAGGAGAAATTTTTTTATCATCTATATGCTTATGGATATATTTCAGGCACCTTGTATGATGCCTGACCTTTGATAAGAATTCAGTATTGTTTGTGTATTGAATGAATGAACAAATAATGTTATATAAAAATAATTCTTTTCTAATTGCAGAGTGTGGTGCAATTGAACCATGGATTCCCTTCTTTTACATTAAATTTGTATTATTAAATATCTGGAAAGGATACTTACTATTTTGTTGCTTTGGGCTTCAGTTTGCCATTACTTTGCAGATTTTGGGTGTGTATTTGAGTGAAATTTCCTTTTATTTTGCAGGTTTATGCCACCCTCATAAAACAGGATGAGGAACCTGGTTTGTGTGTTCCTTAAGATAGGAGTACTTGGAAAAACCATTTGTTTGGAATTTTCTTTGTGGAGCATTTTAAAGCTATTATTCATTGCCTTTAAACTCACAGGGCAGCCTGCTTTTCTTTCTTCCTGCCCTCTTCTCTTCCTCTTGGACTTTCTACCCAGAATTCCTATGTGAGTAATGCCCCTGGACAGGATGAGGGAGAAGTTGTGTCCTTGAAGGACAACATCCTGACCTTGGGGCCACCCATGAGGGCTTCAGGCCCCTCTGTTATGGAGAGGCTAGCCTGACATAGCCCACACTGTCACAGCTATCTTGGCTGATTGCAGCAAGCACCGTGGGATGGGGGAAGATCCTGCAGGATGGAGGAGGAAGATTGGGCAATTTGGAGGTTCAGTGGTGATTTGGGTAGGCAGAGGAGACTTGTCAGTATTGAACCTAGGGCCTCACATTGAGCTGATTTTCAGCCCTTTTCTTGTTCTTAAAATTTTTGCAGTACCAGAAATGGAACACTAAATTACATTTTTACCACTTTTTATTTTAAAATTTTATTTTTTATTCAAGACAATTTCTTACTGAATTGGTAAATTGCAAGCATCAGGCTTGAACTTGCAATCTGTCTGCCTTATCATCTCAGAGTTCTGGGATTAGAGGTGTGCATCTGCACTCATTCATTCATTCAATATAGGTGCTTGGTATATAGTCCAGGCTGGTCTTGAACTCCTGATGATCTTCTTGACTCAGCTTCCTGAGTGTTGGAATTACAGGCATGCATCACTGTGTCTGCTTGAGTGTGGTATAAATTGTAGTAAGAGTGAGTGTTCACTGAGTCTAGTGTCCCTTAATCCAGTCATGAAATCTTCAATGTCCAGATAAGGAAGCTGAACCTACTCTAAGCTGGGGCCCCAGTGGTGAGAGCTCTGGGCTTGCGGGAGGGTTGGTTGCTAGGGTTATCATCTGGAACCTGAGGACAAACTCAGCCCACCCTTCCCAAAGAAGTCATGGAACCAGGTTGCCAACACTTAGAGGGCAGGAGGTTTCAGGGTGTGGATTCGTGTCAGGTAAAAATTTTTCCCAGGAAAATCTTGACTCTTTAAGGGCAGACAAAGGACAAGTCTTAAAAAGAACTGAAGGGGCTGGGGAGATGGCTCGGTGGAATAAGTGCTTGCCTGGCAAGCACAGGGATCTGAATTCAGTCCCCTGTGCTGCCAAAAAAAAAAAAAAAAAGAACTGAAATCAGGGTTTGTGGTGGGGTTTAGAATTCCAGGATTTGGAGGCTGAGGCAGAGGACTACTGAGAGTTCCAGCCCAGCATGGGCTACTAGAGAGACCATCTCAAAAAAAACCAAGAACAAAAATTGATGTCGCCTGACAGGGTGCCCATGCCTATAATTTTAGCATTTCGGAAGTTAAGGCAGAAAATATGATCTCTAGGCCATTCTGTTCTGTGTTAGCAAAACTTTCAAACAAAAGGTAGTGTAAAGGAGTTCATGTACTTCGGGCTGTGGAGGTGACTCAGTTAACCTGTGGCTGAAGAGTCAGGTTGGTAGGGCTCATGGCCTCTGACCTCTGACCTGGGGCCCAGCCCACCCAGTGCTGATCTTGATGAGGCAGGCCGGGAAGGTTATAACAGTATCCTGGTGTAAGTGTTGCATGTGTTCAGATTGTTTTCCGCAAGGAAACATGGGAGGTGGAGCATGGGAAGCTTGTTAATAGCACCACAATCAGTGAGTCAAGCTGAGGGTGATGCCAGTGTGCCTCCAGGGGCAGACCTGTCATCCTGTTGGGCCTCAGTGGTGACCTGGTATTAGATGCCACTGGGAAGAAGCTTTTAGACGAGTCTTAGAAATTTACTTTGAGCCGGGCATGGTGGCACATGCCTATAATCCCAGCACTGGGGAGGCTGAGGCAGGAGGATTGTTGTGAGTTCAAGACCAGCCTGAGCTACATAGTGAGCTTAAGGCCAGCCTGAACTGCATAGTGAGACCCTGTCTCAAAAAGACCAAAAAAAAGAAATTTACCTTAATTGTCCTATTTTCCCCAGGCCTGCGGAACTGATCTCAGTTGGGGACATAACTGAGTTTCTGAGAAAACAAGAGGGCAACATTTGTGGTTTTCTTCCTGCTGCTTAAGAGATGAAGGGAAAAGAAATCCACTGTGTTCAGCAATGGATTGTGAAGGTATCAAGATTGGATTCCGCTTTTAGTCTTGTCAGTCTGAGTAAGCCTCCTCTCCCACCACTTAAGTGAAAGAATTAATATGGGCTTCATAGTTGAAGATGGAGTTCTTTTTTTTTTTTTTGTGGGGGTGGCCTGGCTCAGCCCGCCCTGAGGGTGGGGCTCAAACCATAGTCTCTGCACTTGCCTAGGGTTGCCTAAGCAGGCATTTTAGACTGCTGAGCCATCGCCCTAGCTCCAAAGGTGTAGTCCTTTTTAAAATAAAAAAAATGTTGGAGCCAGGCAAGGTGGCTCACAGCTGTAGTGGCTGAGGTAGGGCAATCCCTGAGTTAAGGCCAACCTGAATTACATAGCTAAAGGCCAGTTTGAACTACATGCTGATATCCTCCCCCATTTGCTATATTACTCAGGCAATTTGCTTAAAATACTGAGCTTGTTTGCACTATTCTGATGGTGCTGAAGGTGTCTTTTTTTTTTTTTTTTTTTTGTATTTTAGTACAAGGTGTACAGGGTCTCACTACATAGATTGGACTCATAGTGATCCGCCTGTGCTCAGCCTTCCAAGTGCTGGGATTACAGGCGCACACATGCTACCACCCCAGTCTCAGTTGCTATCTCAGCATGCCCTTGGGGCAGGGCCAGCACAACACTCGGAGCCAAACCCTGGCACTGCCTAGCAGACACTTTAATCCTCTGAGCTATGTGGCCGATGGTTGAGGGTATCTTTTTGATTGGTTTGTTGTAGGGCTCAGGGAGACCCATGGGTGGCTCATGCTTCATGTGGTGTGGGCTCTGCATTCCACCAGAGACAGAGTCATTTGTCTCTACAAGTGGCTGAGAGGAATTCTGTAACTGATGTCACCTTTACCTGTGTTTTGTAAGTTGTGCCTTGGTGGGTTTTTATTTTTCTTTCTGGCAGTACAAGCCACTTAACCCAGGACCTTTAAACTGAGCTAAATACACAGCCCTGCTTCACTTTATTTTTGAGACAAGGCCTTGCTAAATCACTAAGTTGTTAAGGCTGGGCTCAAGCTTGTGACCTTCCTGCTTCACCTTTCCAGAATGGTGGGATTATACCTTGCACTGCCGCACTCACTCAGCTTCTATAGCACTTTTAATTTTTACAATTCACTTGTAACTTTTTTATAATTTTAAAATTTCATTTCATGTCTATTTGTAGGGAACATGTAAGATAACTCACAAATTTACAAATAAGTGACAAGAATGCATTCAGAAAGTCCTGGAAGCAGTGAGAAAAGGGAGGAGCCTGTGGGGAGATAAATCCTCCTTTCATGACCCGACCCACATTAGCTGTGAGCCCACATCACTCAGTCACCTTCAGAAGATCCCTGCTGAGTGCAAGAGGCTGTTGGGAGATATCCAGGTATAAATCATAGCAGGGTGTCCTACTGATGAGTGGTGATGTCAAGAAAAAAGTTAGGCACAATCTGATTTGTGACAGCAAATCGCACCCGATGATAATTTCAGCTAATGAAATTGAAACCAAAGATTAGTAACAAGGGGAAATGGCAAAATAAACGATAAAATAGTACACCAAACCATTTTCAGAACAAGCTGTGTGAGCTCAATAATTTGTTTTGTTTTTCTTGGTAGTGGGAATTGAACTAGAGACCTTGTGCTTGCCAGATAAGCGATGTACTGCTGAGCTACATCCCCAGCCCAGAACTCAGGATTTTAACTTTTTTCCTTTTTGACATTTAAAAATATCTTGAGCCAGCAGTGGTGGCACACTGCTGTAACCCCATTAGTGGGGAAGCTGAGGCAGGAGAATCTGCAAATTTGAGGCCAGCACAGGCTTACAAAGTGAGTTCATGCCAACCTGAACCACAAAGCAAGATCTTGTCTGAAAGAAAGAAAATAGTAGAATTTTATATATATAACTAAACTGAAGTTCATTCAGTACTCCCACTTGGTGCTGCAGTTGTACAGTGTATCTCTGGAACCTCTCACCATTCTACAGTAACACTTGGAATGTATTAAAAAACAACTTTTTTTCTTTTCTCTCTTTACAGCCCCTGACAAACACTATTCAACTTTCTGTGTATGAGTGTGATCACTCTGGGAACTCATGTAAGTGGAGAGTGGAGTCATAAAACACCTGTTCCTTTGCAGCTTGCTTATTTCACTCAGCATAGTGGCTTCCTGTCTTCTGAGTTCCTGTAACTGTAACGTATTTCAGAATTTCATTCCTTTTAAGGCTACGTATATGCTGCATTTTGCCATCTGCTCTCCTGTGTGTGGATTTTGGTTGTTTGCCCCCTTGGCTGTTGAGGATAACACCACTGTGGACATGGATGTATTTGTATGACTTCCTTTTCTGCCTTTTTTCTTCTTTTGTGGAATTTGCCCAGGCTTACCTAGATAAACTCCTTCCTTAGCTTTCCCAGTAGCTGGGACTATAAGCATAGAGCTCTGTGTCTGGCTGTGATTTGTGTGGGGGGTGTGTGTGTGTTTGTGTGACTGTAGATTGAGATACTGTATAACTCAGGATCATAAAATTGTTTTCTGTAAAGATTAATTTTTGATTCGAGAGGTTTAAAAAATTCAAATTAGAGTATGGAGTTGGGTGTGGTGGTGCATGTTTATAACCCCAGTACTGGGGAAGCTGAGGCAAGAAGATCACAGCAAGTTCAAAGCCAGGCTGAGTTACATAGTTCTGCTTCCCAGAACTACAGAGTGAGGCCCTGTCTCAAAACCAACCAACCATTAGATTTTATGCCTGTAATAAAAATGGAGCTAAAGTTTCTAAGTTACCCTAAAATCTTTTTTTTTTTCTTCATTCTCAGTGCTAGAGATTAAACCCAGGGCCTGCTTCATGTTAAGGTAGTGTTTTACCAATGAATCACCCTTAGCAGTTTTGAAAAAAAAAGTTCAAAGTTCCTTCATTAATTTTTTTAAAAAATTATTGGAGCCGGGCGTGGTGGCGCAGGCCTGTAATCCCAGGACTCAGGAGGCTGAGGCAGGAGGATTGTTGTGAGTTCGAGACCAGCCTGAGCTACAAAGTGAGCTTAAGGCCAGCCTGAACTGCATAGTGAGACCCTGTCTCAAAAAGACCAAAAAAAAAAAAAAATTTTTTTTTAAATTATTTATTTATTTACTTGGTACAGGGTCTCATTCTGCAGCATGGACTCATAATGATCCTCCTGTCTCAGCCTCCCCAGTGGTGGGATTACAGGCTCCTCCAGCCAGGACAGCATGCAGAACTCGGGACCAAACTCGGGTCCTTGTGCTAGTGAGACAGGTGCTTAGACCACCAAGCTATCTCCTCAACCCCTAAAGTACTTTTTTTAACATATAATTTTAGGTTTGGGTTGTCAGTTTATTAAAAAATATCTACTTGGTTTTTGGTAAAGACTGTTGTGTCTGCAAATTAATCTGGAGGTATTGAGTAACTTAGTACTGAATCTTGCAGTCCATGAAAATGGAACTGCTCCCCATTTATTTAGGTCTTTCATTCAGCAGTGTTTTATAGTTTTTATGTCAAGATTTTAAACCCTTTTCTTCCCTCTTTGCTGCTGTGTGCTGTCTTCTACCTTTTCTCTGTTGTACAGAGTGATCCCAGGGAGCACAGAGTTACTCTCCCAGCCCTTTTTCAATTTTTCAAGTTTGAGACACTGTCTTGCCAGGTTGGTCCGACTGGTCTTGACCTTGTAGTCCTCCTGCCCTAGCCTCTCAGGTAGCTTAGGTCACAGGTTTGTGCCTGGCTCCTTCATTTATTCCTGGGTGGTTGATGTATGTTATTGTAAAGGTCATTTTTGATGGTTATTTTCTTGTTTGTCAAGCTGTGTTTTTTTTTAGTGTTGATTACTGTAGAGTAAAATGCAAGATTATTTGTTGAAAGCCAAGGTAATGGTAAGAAAAGTTATTAAAAAAAGTTTTCTCATCAGAAGCTCTGGTGAGAATGTGGTTGATCTCAGGGACACTGGACGATGGCTTTGCCTGGTACTCTAGAGTGTGGATGCCCTTGGGGGTTAGCCACTTGGAGATTCTGTGCCACTGTTCCAACCAAATGGCTGTGTGCTGCCTGGTTGCTCATGTACCTTCTGGGAGATTGAGAGGGTTAGAATGAATCATCCATGGCTAATCTTTCCTTAAGGTTGCAGTAAGCAGAAAGATAAATAAATTTAGAGAAATAGTTTGCTTCCAATTTTTATTTTTTTAGTCCATATTTGCAGTACACAGTAGTTACATCATAATGGAGAGTTGGTACTTGAACATAACACATCTCAATTCTTTTTATTTCCTCTTCCTAGCCCTCTTTTCACTGTCCCCAGACACATGGTAGAAGTGACAGAGTCTAACTTAACTGGAAAGCTGAGGCAGTGGCTGTTAGCAAGCTCCCCTCCTCTTTCCTGTTAGGTTAGGTGTCCAGGAGCTTCTTACATTGCCAGTCCTATGGATAACCCATTACTGTTATGGACTACTGGACTATATTGGAATATTTTGCTGAATTCACGCACCTACAATATTTAAATGATAATGGAATACCCTTCTCTGACAAAACTAAAAAAAAAGGGATACAAACGAATGACCATTTTGTATCTGTATATTCAAAATAGTTAGGATAGATATACAGCTACATTCTTTTAATTCAGTGAATTGAAAGATTTGTTCTAATAGTGTTTGTAGACAGGATATCATGTCTGCATCTTGTACGATGAATAACCACTAAGACAACAATGTGCAATGTATTATTGAAACTGTCCTACTAGTCAGTTTAGAAACTTGTCTCATTATTATTTGTTTCTCAATAAAATTATTAAAATTAAATGGGAGAAGTAATGTGAGGTGAAAGCTCTTTGTCCAAAAAACGTATTTCTTTCCTTTCTTGCTCCTTTCCATCTATCCTCCCATCCACCTGTCCCCCATTTATCTACCAGTCTAGCTACCCACTTACATATCTGTCCATCCATTCATTCATCATCGATACGTACACCTGCCTACCCACCCAGCCAGCCATTCATCCACCCATCTCAGGGTTTCACATGTGCTAGGAAGGTGTCCTATCACTGAGCTGCACCCCCAGCCCAGATAAGCAGATGTCCCAATCATTGCCTGGAAGGTGAGACTGATTCCAGTTGCAGTAAGATCTGCGATGTGACTGGATATGTTTGGTGGTGTGGAACAGGGTAATAATCTGGCGATGGGAACTTGTGGCCCGAGGTGGACCATCCTCATGGGCAAAGCCATTCTCAGTGGTAGCAACCTTGAAGATAAGAGGAAGATCAGAGGCCTAGAGTTAAAGCACTTTGACGGAATTGAACAGCATTGTGTGCTTAGTGGTGCATTACTTATGGAGAGTAAGTCTGGATTCTGTTAGAAGATACACTGAGACCTTCTAGCTAAGTGAGAGAAGGTCAGGTCACACATCTTGCTCTTCAAAAGAAGAAATGCCCCAAACCAAACAGAATTATCCTCACCAGAAGAGCCTTTGACATCCCTGATCTCCTTTCATTTACTATAGGTGCCAGCTTAGAGAGTCCTGTGTGAGTAGGACAGTATCTTCCTGGTGTGCCTTGTGCCACGCTGACATCGTTCTCCTAAGATGGCAGCTTCTTGCCTATTTCCCACGTGTGGTGAGTCTTTTGAGTTCTTGTCCTCAGAGGCTGAGAGAATGGGGTCACTGTGGTTTGTCTGGTGCAAGGGGCAGTGGGTGAGCTCAAGGGGCGGGAGCCACACAATGGCAGGTTCAGGGCAAGCACTGTGTGGCTGGCGTGGGGAGATGGGGGGGAAGGGTAACTTTGCTTTATTTATTTATTTATTTATTTATATAAATTTGAGCCAGATAATAGCTTCACCCACCAAGCTTCAGTTTTTTCACTATGAATTAAAAATACAGATTAAGCATCCATGATCCAAAACCTGATACCACAGTTAGGAAATTCCACCCTGGGCTTCTGGGTTATGGGCAGAACTTAAGCTCATTGAGAATTTCAGGTATGTAAGGTAGCTGTGAAGCACGGATGGATTTTGTGTTTAAACTTGAGCCCCTCCCCAGATAGCTAATTGTATTTGTACAAACCTAGGAACATCTAAAATCTAAAGCATCTGTGGTCCTAACTACTGTGTACTCACCTGTGTATTGCTTTTTATAGGCAGATAGACCCAACACCCACCTTTTTGTCTTTGCGTAAATCTGGGCTGCTCTCGTTTATTTGGCTGGCTGACTAATTGGTTGATTGTGACAAGATCTCGCTGTGTAGCCAAGGCCACCACTGAACTCATGGCATTGTTGCCTCAACTTCCTGAATGCTGGGATCACAGTAGTAGGCCCCCCCACCTGGCTTCTTACTTGTGGATTAATTGGCATGTCTCTGTGCATGTGTGTTGCTTGGGGACAACACACAGTGAGTAGGGGCAACTGTTCCTCATGGATCTTCTTTTTTAGCTGTGTCCACCCAGGACCCTGCTTGTCTCCAAGAGTCAGCATTCCCTCTTTCTTCAAAGCATCATTCCTGTTCCCAGGACTTGCACCTGTTTCCATGCCATAGTCTGGTGCCTCACACGCCCACCAGGGATTGTAATCAGGTACAAGGGATCT
The DNA here is from genome assembly GCA_004027165.1 of Ctenomys sociabilis. Lineage (NCBI taxonomy): Eukaryota > Metazoa > Chordata > Mammalia > Rodentia > Ctenomyidae > Ctenomys > Ctenomys sociabilis. The sequence goes on along the minus strand of PVKA01012899.1, from coordinate 35,093 downwards.
GTAGGGTTCTTGGGGCATTCATTTCCCAGAAGGCCCCCAAGGGCATGAGTTGGAATTTTTCCAGATCTCATCCAGGGCCAGAAGGGAGCCAAGAAGCACTGGACAGCTCACCTGGCACCTGGAGGTCTGAAGGGGTACTCAGACACCAGGCATCCCTCTTGTGCTTACATGGGTCCACCTGTGTACCCCTCTGAGGACAGGAGCATAAAGCTGACCTACTCAGATGAGGCCAGATAGAAGTGGAGCATGGCTTGGTGCCTTATCTAATTGCATTTGAATTGAGAGGGTGGGGCAAGATCACCTCCCTCAGGACTAGGAGCTGTCTGGAAATGTTAGCTGCTGAACATACTGAGACTCACAGTGTGCCATCTGCAGAGCCTCTTGTCATGCATCCCATGCTGCTTCAGCCTCCACCACCCTCTTTGGAAAAGCAGCACACTGGGTTGTGCCTGACCTGTATCTGTGTGGATTTCAGGGCTCTGTGACTTTCCAGGATGTGGCTGTGGACTTCACTGAGAAGGAGTGGCCTCTCCTGGATCCCTCTCAGAGGAAGCTGTACAGAGATGTGATGCTGGAGAACTATAGCAACCTGACCTCACTGGGTAAGCCTAACTTCTGGTCCCCACCTGGTTGGTCTAAGAAGTCAGGTTTGTGACACAAGTACAGATGGGCCCACCTTCCTGGGGTTGCTCAAGGGCATTGAGCACTATTCACATTGACCTTGGAGGTTCTGGATGAATGTGAAATTGGGTACAGACTTCGGAGATTAAAGGATCCTCATTCTCAGGCTGGGGATGTGGCTCAGTGGTGGGGTCCCTGGGCAGGATGTACATTGTTCCCAGCACCATCACCACCACAAAAAAAGAAAATTGCCATTCTCTTGGAGGGTAAAGTGGGTGGGCATTCAAGGTTTTGTTTCTTATGAAAGACTTTTTACTGTGTTCCTTAGAAATACGAAACCGTCATTTTGCTGCTCCTAAGTCAAACTTGTGTATCTTCAGAACCCCGAAGACCAAAATGTTCAGCCCATATTAATGGAAGGGGTTGTCCTCTGCACAGTCCTCCCTCAACATGTGTCTTTCCCCGTGAGTAGGGTATCAGGTTGGAAAACCCAGCCTCATCTCTCACCTGGAGCAAGAGGAGGAGCCAAGGACTGAGGAGAGGGGCACTCAACAAAGGGCTTGTCCAGGTGAGCCAGCATTAGACTTTACGTGTAGAAACACCCTCCCAAACCTCTTATGTGTTACAAGCTGATTAGATCCAGTGGTCTCTAACTTCAGGTAGATTAATCCACTGATGAATTTATTAGCTAACTGGGCCTCCTCCAATGTGGAGCCTCATTGGATGAAATGGGTCCCTGTGGGAGTGGCTCTTTAGGGCATATTCTTACTCCAGCTCCCTTTACTCTAGTTTTTTCTCTGTTTCTTGGGTGCCAGGACATGAGTAACTTTTCCACCATGATGTTTTTGCCTCTCCACATGCCTGAAAGCTATTGAGCTGGGTCATTAGTGATTGAAACCTCAGAAATTGTGAGCTGGAATAAGCCTTTTTTCCTTTTAAGTTGTTTTCCTCAGGTAGTTGCTCACATTAATGGCAACCTGACCAAAACAGTGAGCAGCAAGCAAGTGGAAGTACTTTTTTGACTTCAGCTCTCGTCAGTGATTGGACTTGGGAGAGTTTACCAGCCCCATTGTGTTTCTCTGATAAAATCTTTGAGAGTGGATAACACAGAAAGAAAATGGCATGTGTGTATTTGGTTCATAGTGGAGAAACCCTAGCACATTTTTCCCTGGGTGGTCCTGGCATATTCTCCATGGCAGGAGCCTACCTGAGAGGAAGAGGCTCCATGGTGAGGCAGAAAGCCAGAGACAAGGAGAGCCGGCACTCCTGTTGGAGTAGTAGCCAGCTCTTGTGAAGACTGGCTGCCTGGGGAGACCAGCACTTGCCCGTCTCAGGGCATCACCCAGGGTACCCAAGCACTCCCACCAGACTGCACCACAGTGATAACGAGGCCTCCATCACACAGACCCTTGGGTGATACATGCCCCTAGACCAGGGTAGGGAGGCATGTTAGACAATTGCACCAGGGATGTTAGAAAGTGTGCTCTCTCTTACCTCTCTAGGCCTGTCCCTTCTGTCACAGATCCTCTAGTCTGCACAGCCCTTTATCTTGGCACTGTGTTTCCAGATGGGCTCTTTGTTCCATCCTTTATATGAGAACTTCCTGATGATCTCCAGCTATCAGTGTGGTATGGAGGTACACACCTGTAACCCCAGCACGTTAGAGGTTGAGGCAGGAGGATTGATTAAGTTCAAGGCCAACCTGACTACATAGTGGGTTTAAGGCTGGCCTGAACTACGTAATGAGACCTTGTCTCATAAAAATTTAAAAATTAAAAAGCTTTTGCCATCAGTGTCACTCTCATTTGACCTCCATCTCTCTTCTCCCCTGGTTGTCTGTTGTCTCACTTGGCAGCTTGGTTAACATTCATTTTGCTGTCGTGTATGTTTCCCATTTGCATTACTTATCCCTATGTAAGTTAGTATCTGCAAAAATACCCACCTGTGTTGGTCCCTGTCATCCCACCATTGTCTTTTTCCAACAAGTCAGTATTTTTCCAACTTGTTTCAGATTGGGAAACTCCATCTAAAACTAAATGGACAATTCTCGTGGAAGATATATTTGGGAAGGAAACATCTGATGGCGTGACAATGGTAAGAATTCTTTAGAATGACTGTGGATTTTCCTTGTTACAGGAGGCTGGAGCAGTTTCACTGTCGGGCAAGAAGGTGTAGGCTTGGGACCCCAAGACTCTCGGAACTTGAGGCAGGAGGACTATGAGTTCAAGCCCAGCCTGGCTGACTTAAGAGTAGAAGTGTTAGGTGGGCTAGGGATGAAGCTTAGTTTGTGGAGACTCTGGTTTCAGTACCCCATCCTACCAAATAAAATGAAGCACATCAGAAGCAGTCGTACAACCCCCCTTCCCCGACAAGAGGAAGCATTTTGTAGTTTTCCATTGTTCCTTAGTGCTGTGGTCCCTTGGTGCCTGCAGAGAGCTGGTTCTGCAGTGCACTGCAGATGCCATTATCTGCAAATGCTCAAGGTCCTTGTTAAAATGGCTTCTCCATCAGACCCACATGATAGCTCAGTAGGATAAGTGCTTCCCTGGCAAGCACAAGGGCCTGAGTTCAATCCCTGGTTCCACCAAAAAAAAAAAAGCAAATTATGTCTAGAGTCCCTGTAATGAACTGTAGTGATACATAATTTTTTTTATTGTGTAGCAAATAATCACAAAAAGGACATAAGTACAAATTAAGTATGTAAGCAGTTAGCTTTTTCCTCAGATATTTTGAGACCATCATTTTTTGGAATCTGGATACAGGTGGTAGAGATACTGTGTTGTCAGTTTGGAAAAAATAACCCAGCCATAGACTTCTTCACTAAGAGTTCTGTTCCATGACTTATCTCAGATGCTCAGTGCTGGAGTTCAGTGTGTGTATGTGTTTATGTTTGTGCGCAGTACTAAGGTTTGAACCTAGGGACTTAACACATGCTAGGTAAGTGGTCTGGCACTGAGCTACATCCTCAGTGTTTTTTTGTTTTCGTTTGAGACAGCCCTTGCCAAGTATGCAGGCTAGGCTAGAACTTACTATTCTGCCTCAGCTTCCTAAGTAGCTGGGATTAACAAGCATGTGTCCCCACACTTGGCCATATCTTGGTTGTAAACGCTGAGCAAATTATCCACGAAAGTATTATGACATGAATATGTGTGGAGCCTCATAGAACAGCATTCAGGTCCTGTTCTCTTTGGTAGTGCTCAAAGGAGACAGGGAGAACAGGTCTTAACATTTCTGATCAGGGCGCTGTGCTTCTGTTTTTTTGGATTCAGGGGCCCTGGGTTAGCAGAATATTCAGGAAGCCTTGTTTCGGTCTCTTCTGTTACAGGGAGAGGAGGGAAGGGAGAAGATTACAACAAAGGTGGGAAATGCCAGTCTGCTGTCATGTAATCTACAGGACAGAGCTCGCCTTGAGGAGAAGTCCATGGAATATGATCACTTGTTTGAGGTCTTCAGCATGGGCACTCACCTCTCACCACAGATGGGCCGGCACACGGGCAAGAGGCCCTATTCCCGCCACGGATATGGGGTGGCCTTCAGGAGCAGGATGCACCTCTCTCAGCACGTGAGTGTGTACGATGGGCGGAAGATGCATGAGTGCCACCAGTGCCAGAAAGCCTTTACCACCAGTGCATCCCTCACGCGGCACCGGCGGATCCACACTGGAGAGAAGCCCTATGAGTGCCAGGACTGCGGGAAGGCCTTCAACGACCCATCGGCACTCCGCAGCCACTCACGAACCCACCTCAAAGAGAAGCCCTTCGACTGCAGCCAGTGCGGCAATGCCTTCCGCACACTGTCGGCCCTGAAGATACACATGCGGGTGCATACAGGCGAGCGGCCCTACAAGTGTGATGAGTGTGGCAAGGCCTATGGCCGCAGCTGCCACCTGATTGCGCACAAGCGCACGCACACTGGGGAGCGGCCCTACGAGTGCCGGGACTGTGGCAAGGCCTTCCAGCACCCCTCACACCTCAAGGAGCACGTGCGCAACCACACTGGGGAGAAGCCCTATGCGTGCGTACTGTGTGGTAAGGCCTTTCGCTGGAAGTCCAACTTCAACCTGCACAAGAAGAACCACATGGTGGAGAAGACCTACGCCTGCAAGGAGTGCGGCAAGGCTTTCGGGGACTTGGTGTCGCGCCGGAAGCACATGAGGACTCATGTTGTGAAGAAGCCCGTGGAGTGCTGCCAGTGCGGGAAAGCCTTCCGCAACCAGTCCATCCTGAAGACGCACATGAACTCCCACACTGGTGAGAAGCCCTATGGCTGTGACCTGTGCGGCAAGGCCTTCAGTGCCAGCTCAAACCTCACTGCGCACCGCAAGATTCACACGCAGGAGCGGCATTATGAGTGTGCGGCCTGTGGAAAGGTCTTTGGCGACTACCTATCCCGCAGGCGGCACATGAGTGTGCATCTGGTAAAGAAGCGGGTGGAGTGCCGCCAGTGTGGCAAGGCCTTCCGAAATCAGTCCACTCTCAAGACGCACATGCGTAGCCACACAGGCGAGAAGCCCTATGAATGCGACCACTGTGGCAAGGCCTTCAGCATTGGCTCCAACCTCAATGTGCACCGGCGGATCCACACCGGCGAGAAGCCTTATGAGTGCCTGGCTTGTGGGAAGGCCTTCAGTGACCACTCATCCCTGCGGAGCCATGTGAAAACTCACCGTGGAGAGAAACTCTTTGCCTCCTCTGTGTGGAAGAGGCTGCAGTGAGCGCTCAGACCAGAGGCACCTGCAGCAGCATGAGGAAGATGGGAGCCTTTGGTGGAGCCTGTTGTGGCCAGCGCCTGTGATCCCAGCACTTGGGTAGCTGAGGCCGGAGTGTTGTGCGTTTGAGGGCAGCCTGAATGACATAGTTGCAAGATCATGTCTCAGCCAAACCAAGCAAGACAAGGCACATGGGATTCAGAAATCAGCTTGTGCAACACTTGTAAAACCTGAGCTGTTTCATGTGGGATATCTCTTGGAGGAAGAGGGTATGTATTTGCCCTGGAGTCAACTTTCAGTACCTCAACCTCTTGTGCATGGAGAACTTTGAGAGAGAGAAACTCCAGCTTGGCAGTGGATGTCAGTAACGGCAAAGAAGAGAGAATCTCTGTCAGTGTGGGCACTGGGGAAGCCAATTCTTGATCTTTGTTCTTCCAGCAAAATCACCACAGAGAAAAAGCTACCAAGTATAGAATGTGGAGAAGTCTACAAAAGCAGGAAGCAGACCACACCTAACTGATTTTTGTATGGCTGGCAAGCTAAGCCTCGTTCTGTTTCCAAGGAGGATGCATACAAGGGATGGCCTGTCTGTGGTCCTCAAAGCCTAGAATAGAACACTGGCTGCTGACTGGAAATCTTGGCCTGTCCTTGGTCTGTAGCCTGACTCTTGCTTGCAGAAGTTTTACCATCCAAGGGACATTTGCCAGCGCAGGAGACAGTTTTGAGTGAAGCACTGGGCCTGGCTGCCCCCACTATGCTGCAGCAAGACATCAGGGTGCTGCTGAATTTCCTGCCATCCACATGAACCCTTGATGTCATGAATTGTGTATGCTGAAAGCCAATGTTCCAGAGGGGGGGAACGATCCTAGTACCTCCTTAGTCATGGTCTACAGAAACTCTTTGGTCTCTGAGATAATTGGGGCCAGTCCTACTAGGAAAAATTTATTTTTAAAACTTCAAATCATGGAAACATGTGCAACTTAGCTCACTGGCAACTCCTGTGTGGAAAGAATTTCAGCCACTATCCACTTGCCTGTGCATGTCTGGGTCTCACTGGGAGAGAAACCCTTCTGTGTTCTCCAGAGAGCTCCAGACTGTACCTACAAGCTTTTGTTCCTGAACACAGACCCCAGCAGAGTAACTTTTCCTTTTATTTTTAAGATTATGCTCCTCTCATTAAGCCTTAGGCCTCATCATAAAAGGTTTGTATGTAATATTTTTACTAGAGCTTCATTCTTGATATGTCTTTGCTTTTGAATAACTTCGTTGATGGATGGACTGTTCACGATTATGTTACGTGCTGGGCAACGCAGACATTTCTCAGTATCTGTTACTGCTGCCTGATTGGAATGCATTGCAATCAGAGCATGAAATCTCCATCATTTGGACCCTACCACCTGCTTGTGGCCTCCCATGCAGCCACAGGTGGGGGCATAGGCTTCCATTTGCTTTCTGCATGTTCACTGTCATCTTCTTCCATGTCAGAGGAACCCATGTCATATTCGGGTTGTATGATGTACTGTTTGTAAAAAGTCTCAGAGATTTCCTTTCAGTATTTCCTGCCTGTGTCACATAGTGCTGGTCTCATTGACAAATAAGCAGAGGTTGCCGTGAGGGTTTCTGAGGAAAACCTCTTGAACAGGGTTCCTCCCTTCCTGGGTTTTTCTTGTTATATTCTTTACTGTTTACTGTGTCTCACCATGCAAGAACCTAGTCCTTAGTATTACAAGGTTGATATCATGACCATGAGGATGAAAGCCAGGAACTGACTACACTGCAACAGGGTCACAGTGATTCTGGTCTCCCCAGGGCTCCTTGGAGTATCTATGTGAGCTGTAGATTCATCCCCCACAGACTTTGTATTATATAAGAAAATAAATAAATAAATAAAATAAATAAACCTATCACTTGTTCAGGTGCTATGGATATTTCATTATGATCTGTTTGCTCTATTGGTTTCCTCACTCAACTAGGTACTGTCTAGAACCCTTGTACCCAGTCATACATATTTCTGATAATTCTTTTTGTTTTGTTTTACTTTGTTTTGTTTGGCATTGGGAATATAGTTCAGGAGTTCTCAACCACTAAGCTGCATCCTTGGTCTTTTTTCTTTTTTCCTTTTTCTTTTTTTCTGAGACAGGGTCTTGCTGTTTCTCAGGCTGGTCTTGAACTTGCCCTGTACCAAGCTGGCTTCATACTAGACAACCTCTTGTGCTGCAATTACAGGTATTGGATACCACAGCTGTCCTTGAACTCACAGTGATCCTCCCTACTTTGGCCTCCCGAGTGCTGAGTTTACAGTGTGCACTACTACCCTTGGCTAAGTTTGGCCTCTTATTACATTCTTGCTTTCAAGGGCAGTTGAGGCTGCATTTTAGTCCATTGAGTCCATTCATTTCTACCTGGTTTGGCCTCTGAGGTCTTAATTATTCATTGTTTTATGGCTTTGGGGATTGCCCCCAGAAGGTCAATCACACTAGGCAAGTACTCTACCACTGAGATACAACACCAGCCTCATGTATTTCTCTGTCTGTCTTGTCTATTTTTCTGTTGTTTGGAAACAACAGGGTCTTCTAGGTTGCCCAGGTGGCTTTAGCTTGAGATCCTGCTGCCTCAATTTCCTGAATTGAAAGTTCAAACATAATCTAATACTACTGGCTAAGATCTTACTCATTTTCCTAAGAAAATCTTTCAGTTTGTGGAACAAAAGATCCTCTATGTGTCTTTAGTCCACTGCTACTTTACTGATTTGTTCATAAAAGCTGTTCCTTAAATCCCTCTTGTTACTTCTTGAGAAACTAAATACATAAGTCAATTTTGTGCAGACACAAGTGCTAACCTAGGATCTTGACAATTACTTCAGCTTCCATTTGTAAGCATATATTTTAGTAGTTTCTCTACCCAAGGAGAATGCAAGCGTGGGGTAATAGCTACTATTCTCCCCCCTGAGGAAGGCAGTTGTCACCCTTGTGCAGAGGAAGCGATGGGTAAGCAGCTTGCCAAGCTTGGACTTGGGACAAGAGCATCAGGGCTCACATGACCTGCCCCCCACACACACTTTGGCTCCCAGCTTATTTCACGTGTGTTGTCTGGAGGGTCAGCTGGGCTCAGCACAGGTGCTTGATCAAGGGCTTCCATGTGGCTTCCTGAAACCTGGGACTCTCCCTGTTTACTTGCAGACTTTGGGTGTGTACCCAGGGGCAGGGGCACAAACCCCTGACCAAAAGTTCTGGGTGTCCCCCAGGCTTCATTCACAAACTTTCCCAGACTCATTGTTGAAGTAGCAGTCACTTGCTGGTTCTTGCTTAGGTTTAGAAAATAGGATGTGTGCCCTGGAGGTTGGGCCTCTAGGGAGACACCACTTTCTTTTTATCTCAAGTAAAATGGGCCTGTTTATCTAACCAGGAGCCTTGGGAATTACACACAAGCTTCCCTTCCCTCTGTGGCCAGTTCCTTCATCACTGTAATTGTCAAGGCCCATATGTAATGAGTTTCCTTCCATCCTAAATGGACCAGGGTTCTGGGATCTGATCACATTTTCTGAGTTTTCAGGATAGATAGTACCTCCCAGATCCTCTGGGGCCCTTCCAATTATACTGTAAGCCCGTCTTTTTCAGTCTTGCTCTCATTCTTAATGCCTGCAGTCTCTTCATCTTTAATGCCTGCAGTCTCTTCATCGGGGCCTACCTTTGTCTTGCTAACATTTGGGTAACTTCCAGTGCCCTCAGGAGTGTTTCCCCTCCAGGGAACCTACTGTATACATGATGAATATCAAGCAGCTCAATTCTTTACACTTGTAAGAAGATAGAGGTCATTAAGATACAGGCCTGTGCTCAACTAAATGAAGGTCCAGGGGAGATGTTTAAACACCGTAACAATTAGTAATCTCAACCTTTTGGCTAAAATTGTGTCAGCATTAGTCCATTGAAGAGGCTCCAGGGAGGGGATGTTCAACCTGAGGCAATCAGGGACATAATGAAAGGTGGTGCACTAAGTTGTAGAAGGCTTTCTATTAACAATATTTAGGAGAATTCCAGAAAGCTGGGGTTGGTGGAAACATCAAAACAACAAGTATTATCAGTTAATCCATCCACAAGGTTCAAGGGAAGGGATGTTCAACTAGAGACAAGCAGAGGCACATCTATAGGTTATGCATGTTCAATTGTAAAAGGCTTTTATTAAGGGTATCAAAAGAAGTGAGGGTGGCAGCATACACATCGTCACCCCAACATGCAAGAGGCTTGCCGTGAGTTCAAGGCCAGCCTGAGTTACATAGCAAGACTGTTTCAAACTGAAGCAAAAAAGAGTAGGAACATAACTTAGTAATTAGGCCACCTTAGAATGCACAAGTACACAGACTGCACCAGATCTGTATGAAAAGGAGCATTGTAGTAGGAGATAATAAAGGCAGGCAGGTAAGATGGGATGCTTAAAGCATAGCAACATATGTATTAATAAAGTTGTGCTGCTTAGCAGTGTGGAGTTGTGGGATCCATGCTTTCAGGTGGAAGTAAGTGAATTCATTGTGGGAATATCATAAAGTTCTTACCACACAGAGTACGCGGTGTAGCCCTATAGACACATTGTCACCTGCCATACTTTGACTTCTTTCAGTATTGTTACATGGCAGCGAGGTGTGGTGGAGCTTGCCTGTAATCCCCACCATTTGGAAGGCTGAGGCAGGAGGGTAACAGTTCATGACATAGCTAGACGCTGTATTACCACAAAAAATGTTTATTTACATAGCATGTGACTTATCACCCTCAATGTATGTGGTTTTCTGAAAAATCAATTTGCAGCAGTTGGGGATTGAGTCCAGGCCTTCACACTGAAAAACAAGGTCACTAACCCTTTCTGTTTTGAGACTGTATCCCTAAGTTGCTAAATTGCCTAGAGTAGGGCTTGAACTTGGCAAATCCCAGAGCACTAGGATTCTGGATATGCACTACTGCACCCAAGCTTAATTGAAGTATTCATTGGAGGGCTAGATGCGGCTTAGTAATAGAGCTTCTTGCCCAGCCTTTGCCAAGCCAAGCACCTCAAGAGAAAAGGACGTGGGTGGGATTCCATTGATATTTGATAAGATTTGCAACTCAGTGCAGTTACCTGTATTTTATTGGGGAACAACTTAAAGGGGATCTGTTTCTATAAGCTTTGGTGTCATATAACAAGCCCTGCTAAAGTCACCCATGTGTTTAGAGAGGCTTGGTGGGCAGCTGGGGCTGTACACAGCTGAGGCACTCTCTTAATGTACAGGCTGGGTACCAGGGATGGTGTCACCCTCTGGGTCTGCTCACTGGGTCTCTGTCCTCTGGGTCTCAGCCCTCAGCACACCAGGCAGGGTCTGTGAAATGTCACTCTTATGTGTATTTAAGATACACAGTTTGTCAGGTACCCTTACCTGACTGACCTTACCTGATACAAAAGTTACATTTCTTGTTATATAGGCCTTGCTTTAACTCGGTCTTAACCATCCAGCAGAACAGTATAAAAATAGAGGTATATAAAGTAAAGTCATATTAATATACTGAACTGTAGGGGCTGGGGAGGTGGCTCAGTGGAATAAGTGCTTCCCTGGCAAGCACAAAGGCCTGAGTTCAATCCCCAGTGCCAAAAAAAAAAAAAAAAAAAAAAATACTGAGCTGTGAATAGCTCAAATCAACAACTTCTGTGGATAACCCACTTCTGTTTTGGACTGCTGATCTGTGTTGTATGATTCCATTTAAAATATATAATTAAAAAAATTAAGATACACAGTTTGGTACATCATACAGGATTGCCCAGGTGGGCAAGATGCATATGCCTGTAATCTCACCTACACAGATGCTGAGGCAGGAGGACTTCGAGTCCCAGGCCAGCCTCGGCAATTTAAGAAGATGCTGTCTGGAAAGCAAAGGGACTAGGAATATAGCTCAGTGCTGCCTGGGCTTAATCCTCAGTACTGCTGGAGGGGGTACAGATGTTGAGCACCCCCAGTTTCTTATGTGCCTGAACATTTATTTATTTATTTGATACAGGGTCTTGCTACACACCTTGGACTCATAGTGATCCTCCTGTCTCAACCTTGCCAGCACTCAGAAATTGAGGTGTGCACCATCATGCCTGGTTTTAGTAACCAGCACCATACAACCAGGTTCCAGAGTCAGCACAGCATAAGGTGCTAGGGATTGAACCCAGGTCCTTGCACTTGTCAAGCAGGCACTTAGGCTGCTGAGCTATCTCCCTAGCCCTGTGCCTGAACTTTTACTTAGTCAACCAGGAATCTGTTTTTGGGTAGAGGTGGATGACAATTTCTAATGACTTGTCTTCATTCTTTAACAACTCAAGCCATATTTTTCTGTGGAGGACCGAAACACAATTTCCACCCACTGGTCTGCTTTTCATCCCCAATACCTTATCACACCATCATGTGGGAAGCATACTCTGGAACAGCCCACAGTGGAGGGCCTGTTTCCATGGGAGACGAGGAGCTGCACAGATCTTGAGGGGCCCTTGTTTTCAGTTCTGGGTTGTTTGGGGAGCTATGAATACAAAGGCTGCTCTAGAGATCAGAATGAGAGTATGCACAAGGGAGGGCGGTTTGGCTCATGAATCTGAGCTGATCAGATAGTTCTTCCAGGAGACAAAAGTCTTTTATTACATTAGATTGTGATTCTTGGATCCACTTGTTTTTTTGTTTCTTTTTGGCAGAACTGGGGATTGAACTGAGGCCCTTGCACTTGCCAGGGAAGCGCTTATTCCACTGAGCCATCTCCCTGGCCCCTTAGATTGTGATTCTTTATGGAACAATTCAGGCTCCAGGAACAGTTGACATCCATATGATCTCAGAAGCCCAAACCTAGCTAGTTCCATTGATTTCTTTTTTCTTGTGGGGTGCAGTGAACCCAAAATTATAATCACTGACTCCTAAAAGCCCAAGATGTGCCCCATAGGAGAACCACCATCCCTTGTTTTCACATTGCTTCTGGGTACTGCACACAGGATGGAGTCCATGGATGGCACCCTACACGGCAGACTGATGGGAAAATTTTTCTTAGAAGCATATGACCCAGAATTAGGTCTTTTTCCTATGTGGCTTTTGCTCCTATGTCTTTCTGGCTTTGAGTCTTCTAGTTTGGACTAGGATTTAGGGTACCGGTAGTTGATAGTGCTGCATGGAGTTGGACTTCAGTAGGTGGGAAGAGTGTCAGGATCCACACCTCTTGGCCTCAGCCAGTGTTCTGGAAATCTGTTCCTTTGTCCATTGTCTGATAGAAAGAATCTCAATTTATATGCTTCACTGACTTCAGACCTAGGAGTGCAGAACTCAGAACAGAGGTCAACACACAGGACACTGTATCTTTTCCCAGAATGGTCTTCTGGGAGGCAGATTGTTTGGAGAGGTTTTTCTCTGGTATCAGGCAGTGAAAGCCTTCAGATATATCAATTGACCAATTTCTGTGTGTCATTTTGTGCTGCTCTTCTCATTTTTTGAAAATACAGGGAGCACTGCCTGTCTCATGGAGTGATGTGAAGATTAACTGTGTTACCTCACATGAAATATGTCACTATTAGCTTAACACACTGATCATGAGACAGATACTAAATGGAGCAAATGCTTACAAAAGCTCCCTGTACATATTGGAGATAAAAGGAGAAAGTCAGATAAGTTTTCTGCCTGGAGTTTTGAGACCACTGACCACTGAAAGTGTTCATCTGTGTATTCAACACATGTTCCTACTGGTTCTTTATTCTGGACATATGCTCTCTTCTGTGCAAGGACTTTTGATGGAGCCCAGTATCTTAGTTCTGGGGCCCCTCCCCTCACTTTGTCTACATTCTTCTTTCCTTTACTCTTCCACTTCATGATAGACCAGCAGTTCTCATGGAGGGAGGGTTTTCCCAATAGACCAGCTTAGCAATACCTAGAGCCATTTTAGGTAACAGTGACTTAAATAGGGAGGGGAGGTCACTTGCACCATCTACAGGAGGTACAAATTCTGATAGATGTCTTACAGTTCATAGAGGATAATCTGTACCATGAAAATTATCTGGCTCCAAATGTCTGTAGCACCCAAGTTCAGAACCCCTGCAGTAGAGCAATAATTCCTGGGTGAGGAATGAAGGAAGATGAAGTGCAGTCAGCTCTTGCTCTAGAAACTTTAGGGTGTGCCTACTTTTGTCATGTCAACAAGGCAAGAGTTCCATAGAGTGATGGGAAGGTTGGGTTCCCTGCACTGAACTAAGCCTTTTATTTCCCCTTGGAGCAATCTGTACCTCATCCTCAGATACCTGCTGGAGAAGGCAGCTAGGCAGCACTCCCAAGGAAGCAGTATCTTGCCAAGGGAACTACCTCCAAGCAAACAATGAATTTTGTGTTTGTAAATATGGCATACACTGCTGACTTTGAATTGTATCAGACACTACACTCTGAGTCTCTGTGATCTCTGAAAAATGTGGAATTTGAGGCTGCTTGGAGACAAAGAATAAATGTCCTAGTTAGAAGCAAAACTAGGTTTCAGACATTGAAATCCTTCTCAGTCCAGAGCACTCAGCAGTCCTCAAGCTTACCCAAGTGGGTTGTAGTTTTGTGCTCATGGTACAGGAGTGTCTGCCAGTGGAGCTTAACCACCTATAAAGGGTATTTGGTCTTCTTGGCTCTCTGTTGTAGGAGAGTCCATACTTGGGGCATTTCCTGATCTTATCCTTAACTTCCTTGCTATGCGCCACAGAGCTCACCTGTATCCTGCAGTTCTCTTGCTAAGGCCAACCCTGAAAGGGCACCTCTCACCTGCGGTTTCCTAGAGGCCCTGAGTCAAGACTGGCAGGATACACTGAGCCCTATCTGACATGATCAGCCGATCCTAGTCAGTTTCCTCTCCCAGGAAGTGGCAGGGATTTGAACAGAGTCTTCTTTACCTTTTTGCTTTGTTGCCCCTCAAGGACAAGTGCCATCAGAACTGGGATATATGGGAGGGTAGTGGCAATGTCTCTCTAAAAAGGTGACAGTTTTTGTTTGAACACTAACTTCTGAGAAATAGCCAGATGGAAGGAATGTGGGGCCAAGTAAGGCTGACAGCGAGTAGATTGCATTGTAGTTATGTTCCAGAGCTGGCTTATACAGATTGACAAGCCCAGAATTTTCTTTCTCTTAAAATAGATCCTACAGTGGTTTCCTGAGAAGGTCTTTTTTTTTTTTTTTAATAAAAGCACGTATTTATTTATTCATTTATTTGTGGTTCTGTGCATCCATCCTAGGGTCTTGTATGTGCTAGCCAAGGTCTCTGCCAGTGAGTTACACTTCCAGACCTATAACAAACACGAAAGCAAAATTCAGAAGTAAAATTTTACGGAGAAAGAGGGAATCAATTTAAGATAGTCCAGGTAACACATTTTCTGGATAGAGACCAGGGGAAAGTCCAGCAGTGAGGGAGCTAGACTATAACCAAGAGGGGTAAAAATGAGCCAGCAATGTGCAAAATACATGTTACTTCTTTTCCTGTTTTCTCCCTTGTTTTACCCTTTAACTTGCTTTTTCTTCCTTTGGTGGTTATAAAAGTCTATCCTTCAAATAGTCAATTTGAAATAGACTATTTTTCAGAGTCTAGGGAACTAGTTGGATATTATTTTCCTTAGTAGATGATGAGTTTTTATTTTTATTTTTTTAACTTTTGTAATCCTGGGCTTGAACCCAGGGCCTTGCACAAGCTAGGCAAACACTTTACCACTGATTGACACGCTCCAGGTGGTAGTGAGCCTTTGATGTGTTACTTCAAGTTTGCCTTCGGCTCCAGAGTATTTTTTCCTAGTTGCTTCATGAATGGTTCCTCTTATGTGTCTTCAGATTACAGAGGAATTTAGGACAAAAGTCTGGATTTCTTCTGACCTTAGCATCTGTCATCTCACTGACAACAAACTCCTGCACTGAGAAACTCTCCTCAGAGCCCTCTTCAACTCTTTGTTCCTTAGGCTATAGATGAAAGGATTCAACATGGGAGCAACTACAGTGTACATTACTGAGGCTACTGAGCCCCCTCTGGAGGGTCGGGTGGTTCCAGAAGTCAAGTAAACCCCAAGGCCTGTGCCATAGAACAAAGCGACAACTGAGAGGTGAGACCCACATGTGGAAAAGGCTTTGTACCTCCCTCCAGGAGATGACATTCTTAGTATGGAAATAACAATTCTAGAATAAGAAAACAGAATCCCAGACAGTGGAATGATCCCCAATATGCCAGTTACACAGTAGAGCAGAAGATCATTGGCAAAGGTGTCTGAACAGGCTAACTTGAGTATCTGGGCCAGTTCACAGAAGAAGTGAGGGATTTCTGTTCCTCTGCAGAAAGATATTCTCAAAGCCATCAATGTTTGCAACAAAGAATATGCCAGGCACAACAGCCATGAAAGCAGAAGCAGAAGACCACAACACCGAGGGTTCATGATGGCCATGTAGTGCAGTGGGTGACAGATGGCCACAAGCCGGTCGTAGGCCATCACAGTCAGTAGCAAACTATCCATCCCAGAAAAAATCATGAAAAAATATATCTGTGTAAAGCAGCCTTCATAGCTAATGGCTTTATTCTGTGCTTGAGTGTTCACCACCATCTTGGGGACCGTGGTGGAGGTGAAACAGATGTCCACAAAGGACAGGTTGGAGAGGAAGAAGTACATGGGGGTGTGGAGGTGGGAGTCAGAGCTGACAGCCAGGATGATGAGCAGGTTTCCCATAGCACAGACCAAGTACATGGAAAGGAACAGCCCACACAAAAGGGGCTGCAAGCCCTTATCTTCTGAGAGTCCCAGAAGAAGGAAAGTTGAAAGAGCTGTTTGATTCTCTGATTCCATGTAAATCATTAAGATGGGCTGGAAGGAGGCAAGCATGGTTAAAACGGGAATGCACCATACACTTCAAACACATTTACTCATGGAACCTTATGTCTTGTCTAAATGGTTTTGTTTCCTTCAGCTGACCAAGTCTCTGTAGACTGCCTTGTCATCCACCCATTGAACACTATTGCCTAGATAATGCTTTATTTTTAAAATTATTCTACACTGTGCAAGGTTCTCTTATACATCATTTCCAACTTGTGGTTGTTTCCTGTTTCTCAGGTTTAATTCTTGAGCATGTGAATGACTCCTTTCTGCTTGTAACCACGGTCTCCTCAAGTCAGGGGGAAGGCAGAGGGAGAGGGAAGATTGACAAAATGATAGGTTGAAGAACTCAGTGATTTCTTTTTCTTGTTTTTTTTTTTTATGTACGTGTGGTGCTGAGGGTAGACCCTAGGCCTTATGATTGCTTAGCAAGTGCTGTACCACTGAGCTACCCTCCAGCCCCTTGATGGTATCTTATTGTCCTCATGTCATCTGGCAGTGACATGAACCAGACTACCCTCTTTCTCAAGTTTGAGTCAGAGGATATTGTACAAAGGCATTATAGCAAAACACTCCATTGTTATGGTAACTTCTTCAGTCCTGTCCCAGTTTACCCTGCTACCTCCATCCTGACACTCGATGTGCCCACAGGTCTCAGTTCCAAAGATCAGTTCAGAGCCCACACTGGGATTCTAACTGTGCTCCACAAGTGTGCATGATGGCTCTATTTATGTAAGTTGAGGCCACTGTAGCTTTTCTGTTTCCCTTGCATACTTGAAGCATTGAGTTCTGCATCTGTGGATTCACAACCAATTATGGATCAAAAGAATTTGAAAGAATTGTGTCTGTACTGAATATGTAAAGATATTATTCAGTCATTGTTCCCTCAAAACTTCAGCTGAACAATATTTATGTATGAGTAGCATTTGTAATACTCTTAAGACACACAAGGATGATTTGAAGCATGTAGGGTCTGCCTAAGTTACGTGCAAATATTTTGTTCTTTTGTAGAAGGGACTCTACTACCCATGCATTGTGGGGTATCCCAGAATGAATCTTCTGCAGACACTGAAGAATGGCTGTAAATTATGTGTGCTAAATTATGTGTACTTTAAAACCCTTGTTGAGGGCCAGGGGTATAGCTCAGTGACATAAGTGCCTGTCTGGCAAGTGCAAGATCACAAATTTGATTGCCGGTATGGCAAAAAAAAAAAAAAAAAAAAAAAAAAAAATGTTGAATGCATAATGGGGGAAATTTTCAGGGTAGAGTAGAACTAATTCCCTATCATAAAACTCTTTTAGTCAGGGCCCTGGGTGTGGCTTATTGGTAGGGTATGTGCTTAGCATTTTCATGTCTCAGCACAGTATGTGTAAGGTCATAGGCTCAGTCGAAACCAAAACACCAAACCCAAAGTCAAACAAAGAAACAAACAAACAAACAAAATTATAGGGCCAGTGAGACAGCTTAGTGGACTAAGAGCCTGCTTAGGAAAACCCAGGGACCAGGGTTCCATCCCTAGCACCACACGTTGCACCAACCCCATCCCCAGGGAGTACTGAGCAGACACCAAGTCCAGGCATGGTGAAACACACCTGTAATCCCAGCGCTGGGGAGGCTGGAAAAGGAGGACCACTACAAGTCCAAGCTGCACAGTGAGACCCTGTACCAAATAAATACATAAATTAAAAATAAATTTATTATTACTTTGGTTCTGGGATTTATATCCAGGGATTAGTTTACTAAAAGTTATAGTTTAGTCCAAGAGACATTATTTATCAGGAAGGTTTTATAGCTTACCATGCAAGACATGAGAGCCATTCACTTAAAAAAGAAAAGACAATAAAAACAGTTTAAAACATCAGAAGTAATACAAGATTTCTCAATGGTTATCCTGCATATTGTCTTCAAATTAGTTGTTCAAATCACCAGATATAACTGCAAAACTGGTCAAAATAATAAAAAGAAGAAAGCAAATTAAGCATTAACTGTTCCTTTTTTTTTTTTTTTTTTTTTTTTTTTTTTTTGTGGAACCACGGATTGAACTCAGGCCCTTGCACTTGCCAGGGAAGTGCTTATTCCACTGAACCATCTTCCCAGCCCCTTTAACTGTTCCTTTTAATAGACTTATGGAAACCAGCAGTAGAGTTATCAAAGCCATCCTGTGTGCATACATGTTTTCCCCTTCCTTCTTCCTTTTGTCCTTTCCCTCACCCCAGTTGTTCTTTCCCTTTGAGCAGTTTCTCTCCTTTCACAGTATCTATTGTACCTTTTGGATTTTAATTACTCTTTCAGGTTCTTTCACTAGGAAGACAATACTGTAAATCAGGCCATTTACTTTTTCATTTTCTTTTCTCCATCAGAAAGGTAAGCCTGAGGGTAGGTGGTATAGTTCAGCGGTATAGAACTAGCCTAATATGCACAAGGCTGTTTTATTTTTGGTACTGGGATCAAACTCAGGACCTTGCATTTGCCAGGCAGGCAAAGCTCTGGTTTTCATCCCCACTATTATAGAATTAATCAATCAACCTTAATTTCTGTTTTGACTATTGGTCTTTGTCCCAAAGGCAGTGGCTTTCAATTTCATATATATCATATGTAAGGCAAAGCATCATCCTTTAAGTTGAAGTATGTTTCATTGTAAACTTCCATGGCCTTAGCTCCCCTCTCTTAAGATGACTTTTGTCTGCCATGATGGTATCTGCGTACTTGGAGATGTCTAAATGACTGTGTACATTTATTCACACCAGAATTATCTGAGTGCCAACTGGATGCTGATACTAGGTTAGGACCAAGCTTAGAGACAGCATCGGCTCTGCCTTCCTGCACCTTTCAGCATCATGGAGATGTGGTTTATAGCCAGGGGTCTTGGTGCAAGCTGATAATCCCAGCCCTCTCAAGGCTAAGGTAGGTGAATTGCTGAGTCTGAGGCCAGCCTGGCTACCCAGGGAGTTCAGGGTCAGCCTGGACTGTATAGCAAGACCCTGTTTCAAAACATAAAACGAACAAACAAAAAAGGGAAATGTGTTGCTCTGTTTGTTCTTACAGTTTAGTTATGAATGTGTGTTTGTGAAGGATTCTTCTTCTATTTTTTTTTTTTTTTTTTTTTTTGGATGGCTCAGGCTGCCTTAAGGGCATGTCTGACAAGGCATGTGGGATCCGACCATGGTCCCCAGTGCCTCACTGGGTTTGTCCAAGCAGGTGCTTTAAACAACTGAGCTAACCGGCAAGCCCCTGTATTTGTGTACTAATACAAATTCATGGATTTTGAATGGGTTTCATGAAACTGTGACAGTTTCATGCATGTAAATGTCATGCTTTTTTCATACCCATCCTCCTTACTACCCTTTACTATGTTCCCTTTCCCTGCCCCCGTCTGGTCCACTTACCTCTTCTAATAGCTCCTCTTCTACTTCCTTTTCATCCCCAACCCCTGCTTCCACATAGGAAAGAAAACATGTGATGCTTGTCTTTCTGTATCTGGCTGGTCTCACTTAACATGATGACCTCCATTTCCACCCATTTTCCTGCAAAGGATGCTGTTTCATTCTTATGTAGGACTGAGTAGAACTCTGTTGTGTGCATATTCACTGTGTTTTCATTTTCTAACCACGCAGGGAAATGCGAATCAAACTACACTCAGATTCTGCCTCACCCTATCAGAGTGTCTATTAGTGAGTCAGACACAGAAACTTAAATATCACATACTTTCTCTTGTATAGGAAGCCCAAAATATTAATAAAGAGCAAAATAAAAGTTAGGTAACAGGCGGTAGGGCTTTCCCAAATGGGAAAGGGATCAAGAGAGAGAAGTAGGGGAGGAAGGAAAGGAAGAAGATGAAAAGAGGAAATGAAGTAGGTTATGCACAACACTGCACAAGGATGTAAACATAATGTACTGTACACATGTATTGATAATCAATCAATCAATCAATAAAATACAACATACTGGTGAAGATGTGCTATTGGTGGGAACATAAACTCATACAGCCACTGTGCCAATCAGTATGAAGTTTCCTCGAAAGAGTGATAATAGAATTACCCTACAGTCTAGTTAACCCCCTCCTTGGTAAATACTGGAAGGAAGCGCACTCCGTGTATGAAAGAGGTATCTGCATACCGCGTTGACTGCAGCACAAGTCACAACAGCTCATGTTAGAATCAGTCGAGGTGAAAACACACAGGAAAATTTTCCTGCCTCTCACTCCTCTGCAGTGATTACTCTGGTTAAGAGACTGAGGATCAATTTGAGGAATGTGATACACCTGCTCTCCTTTCCCCCCTGCTCTCCCTTTCCTCTTCCCTTTTATTTTCTTTCCTGCCTTTCTATTCCCTTCTCTTCCTCTCCTTTTTTTCCAGTACTTCATTGAACCCAGAGGTTTCATATTAAACTATATCCTGCCTCCTTTTATTTTTTTTCTGTATTTTAGGGAAGGGTCTAGAGCATGTTCAGGGTCTTACTACTAGATCACACTCACAGAGATTCTCCTATTTACAGCCTCCCAAGTGCTGGGATTGCAGCCGCATGCCACCATGCCCATTCTCAATCGCCTCTCAGTGTGTCTCGGGGCCCTGGGTGGCACAGCAGGCTTGGGGATTGAACCCCTGGCCCCTGTGCCTGCTTGCAGTCACTTTAATCCACTGAGCTATTTGGCTAGCCCCCATGCCTCCTCTTTTGTTTAGTGTTTAATGTGAGACAGATTCTCCCTAAGTTGCCCAAACTGGACTTGAACTCAATGATCCTCCTTGCCTCAGCCTCCCAAAGTGCTGGGATTACAGTCATGTGCCATCATGACTAGACAATTTTTTTAAAAATTTTAAGACAGCAGTTTTTTGAATTGCTCAGTGCCTGCTGCCTCAGTTTCCCAGTTAGCTGGGATTTCATGCATGTGCCACCACTCGTCAGTGAGCAATGTGATTTGTAAATACTTTTGGAATATTAACAGGTCAACCCTAAGAAATATGGTATTAGCTTGTTGCAAATCATTCACTACGTATCATCTTACAATTCTAGGATCAGCCATGCAATTTTGTAGCTCTGGTCTTTTGAACCACCAGCCCTCATCACCTGGAGTTTTTTCCCCTCTTACACATCTGGAGCAGTTCCACCCTTCTTTTCAAACTATGTCTGAACAACTTTGTTGATATTCCCAGGGAGTGAGAAACACTCCATCTTTGGCCTCCACAGGATGACACATAGAGCAAGCTCCTACACTGCATTCGTGCATCTGTGCCTGGAGTGTTTCATCTCCCCAGGAAAGCAAGACATTAGCTCGGTGTTCAGGGCATAGCTCAGTGTTAGCCTGCTCTGTAGAGGTGGAAATGTCCTCTCTAGAAGACACATTCAGATGAGTAGAGAGAATGTTAGAAGAGCCGCTGACACACTGAATGGCCAAGTGAAAGGAAAGCAGACCTAGAGGCAGAGATGAGGAAGCACAGCACAGAGAGGCTTAGGGTGCCCTGTCCACAGCCAGGAACTTTTGTTTGTTTGCTGCCTGCTCTTCCTCTTTCCACATCCCTGCCTATGCATACATAAAAGGCATTGGACCCCTCTTACCTCTTTACCACAGCACTCTTTGAGCAAAGCTGAAGCATCATGAAGAAATTTCTGAAGACTGAGCCTATGTCTTTGTTTTTCCCCAAGGAGCAGACAGAGAAAGCACTAAGTGCCCTCAGGGCAGGGACTAAGCACTAAGTGCAGGGACCCAGGGCCCGGCCAACTCCTGGAGTGTCCTGAAGCATTTCCTTCTAACTTTGGATACATGAGCTGGAGGTAACAGGCACAGGGGATGATTTTGAAAGGAAGGCATCATATTTCTCATTAAATTAATTGCTTTCTTGGTAATTTGTTTATGGTGCATTTCTCTCCAGAGTCATAGAGTCATATGTTCTGCCATGCTTAGCCCCTGGGAGCAGAGTGAGAAACACACATATGGGTCCTTTTCCTTTTGGGTTGGGGATAGCTGAGTAACACATGTGCCTGCCTGGCAAGTGCAAGGTCCTGAGTTCAGTTCCCAGTACAAAAAAAATCAATTTCCTTCATTTCTTCCAGTCCCACATACCATGTCTCATTATTATTCATTTTTTTCTTGGTCTTCCCAAAGCAATTTTTCTGTGGGGTGTGGCCCCAGGAGACCCAGTTGCCCAACATCACATCTGTTCTCTCTCTAGTTTCTTTAACAAATTTAATATTTAGGAAACACCATTGCTCAAAGATCGCACAGTGGCCAGAGCCTAATGAGACTTCTAAAATCTCCTGGCAAAATAAATATGTTTATGCTATACAAACAACCAAAGGATGTATTTTTCTCTAAGAAAACTATAAGGTTATCCCAGAATGAAGGACAGAGGATGAATGCTCTATAAAAAGGGAATCAAAAACTGAGGGGAGCAGCCCAAAGTTAAATTTTTAGGTAAACACACACACAAAAGTGAGGGTAAAGGTCCTTTAAAGACTTCTCCAAATACAGCTCTAGGGGCCAGGGAGATGGCTCAGTGAAATAAATGCTTCCCTGGCAAGTGTAAGGGCATGAGTTCAAACCCCGGTTCCACAAAAAACAACAATAGGAACAACAAAAAATAAACCCAAATACAACTCTAACAGCAATGGAACATGCATATCTGACAAGACAAAACAAAAAGAGGGATATAAATAAAAGACTGTTTTGTAGTAAAAAAATATTTGTATATAGAAGATAATTAGGATAGATACACAGCTACTTTCCATTAGTTCAGTGAAAAGAAAGGTTCAAGGTTCATACTAATCTTGTTTAGACAAGGTATCATGTCTGCATCTTGTACTATGAATAACTTCTACAAGACAATAATACCCAACGTATTGATTATTGTAACTGTCCTAATAACCTGTTTTGAAAGTGTTTCATTGCTATTTTTATCTTTTTTCTCATTAAAATGAATAAAAACGTTTTAAAAAGTGAGGGTAGACCTTACTGAATGGCAAATTTTTTTTAATGGAAAAAAATACAACAAAATTTCATAACAAATTTCGTTACGTGTTATCCTTAGAGTAGTTGCTCAGAGTGTAAGATATTGCCATAAAAATTTCTCCAATCTATGTTAGTACAAACCTTCCTTTTTATTTTAGCTTTCTCAATAGTGCTTTTATTCTTGAAGAGTTAAAATAGTAGAAATTATTTCCTTTATGTAAGAATTTTATAGAGAAACTGAAGCTTTATAGAATGAATTCGATTGCATTTTTTGAAACATCAAAGAATGATATTCTTTGAAAATTTAATAGAATATACTTTGAAGCTGTCCAGTGTGGGTTCTTTTTTTTTTTTTTTTTTTTTTTTTTTTTTTTTTTTTTTTTTTTTTTTGGCTCAACAGGGGACTGAACTCAGGCCAGGGAAGCGCTTATTCCACTGAACCATCTCCCCGGCCTGAGGTTTTCTTGTTGAGAGATTTCTGAAGAGATTTCTGACTCAGTGTCCTGATTTACATATGTGTTCATATATTCTATTTCTTCATGACATACTCTTGATATCTTGTATCTAGACAAGAATCTTGTCCATTCTTCAAGGTGATGTAATTAGGTGACATATAATTACTTAGAACAGTTCCTTATATTTTTAAATTTCTGAATGAATGTTTTCTTTTCATGGTCTGCAGTATTGGAGTCCACTGATCAAAATAAGTCATCATACAATTTTCTTTTATTTATTTATTTTTAAAACTTTATTGCTTGTATTTTAACTTGACTGAAAAATAGAAGCTAAGGCAAAGAGAACAAATGACATAAATTGGGTGACATATAATGATACATATGTTACAGATTTTCCAAACATGAATGGCTAATTATATATTATATATATATTTAAATAAAAATATATATTTAAATAAAAATATATATTTAAATAAAAATATATATTTAAATAATATATATATATATATTTAAATAAATAAATATATATTTAAATTAAAAAATCCAACACAGATCAGCAGTCCACAATAGAAGTGGGTTATCCACAGAAGTTGTTGACTGGAGCCATTCACAGCTCATTATACTAATATAACTTTACTTTATATACCTCCATTTTTATACTTTTCTACTGGATAGTTAAGACCAAGTTAAAGTAAGACCTATATAACAAAAAATGTAACTTTTGTATCAGATAAGGTCAGTCAGGTACCTTCAGGGTTTATCCTGTAACTCTGTACCACTCTTTGTAGGTCCCTTGTCAGTGTCAGCCTTGTGGATGAGTCACAGTCATTGCTTGACCAATTTGCTCTCTGTGGAAGCCCTGAGAGACAGTTTTCTCTCCATGTGACTCTCCTTAGGCACAGTATACATCATCGATCACATTCCTCTGTGGCTCCATAATCTCCTTGATCAGAAAATTTGGGGCATTATTGAATTACATGATGTTAGAGTACAGGTTTTCCTATGTCCTGAGTATTTACTGACCTTGAAAGGCTAGGGCCAAAATATTGGCTGACCTTGCAGCCTTTCTTTTTCTCCAATTTTTGATCTGCAAACTTAGGTTGTTTACCCTCCAGAAGAGAAGTTTATTATTACCCTGCAATATATGCAGTTCAGTTTACCCACACTATTAATCTAAATATCACACATTGTAGGCATAACATGGAGCATGTATTTTCCATCAAGTATTGAGATACTAAACTCTAAGTCCATACAGAATATGAAGAAGAAAAACAATTAAAAAAACAGGAATGAAGACTTACATATATTTACATAGATATTTAGAAATCCATCCTTATACACAATAGTAGCATTGTAGCATGACTATCTTATGACTTTTTCATTTACTACCCTTTAAAAAAGGAAAGTATAGTAATAGCTGGTATGTCATGATGAGAAGTACATATTTAGAACACCAGAATGAGAGGTATTTGGAGTGTGACCCTTTTATTACACTGTGTTAAATTCAGGGCAGTTGCTTGGTTCACAGGTATCAGTATATATAGTTAGTTGGAGTGAGAATCCTACCACTTAACTGCTAGTTTCAAAACTGTCTTGATGTTTCTCAGGATCATTGTCTTACCCATCTAGTGTGTATAAGTGAATGGTCTTGCATCTGTCATGTCTCTTAGAATTTTTCCTTGCCTTCTCCTCATTGTCCGATCCTCAAGTTTTTGCTTTCTTTCTTTCTTTCTTTCTTTTTTTTTTTTTTTTGGTCTTTTTGAGACAGGGTCTCACCATGCAGTTCAGGCTGGCCTTCAGCTCACTTTGCAGCTCAGGCTGGTCTCGAATTCACAACAATCCTCCTGCCGCAGCCTCCCAAGTGCTGGGATTACAGGCCTGCACCACCACACCCGGCTTGCTTTCCTCTTAATTGTGTTATACATTTCTATTTGCAGTTCTTCTTTTGAGTTATACTAAGGAGACTATATGATATTTGCAAATTTGGGACTGGTTTATTTTGCTTATAAGTATGTCTTCAAATGGCATCCACTTAAATATGAAGGCTTCAAGTTTATCATTCTTTACAGCTGAGTAATACTCCATTGTATAAAAATATCACATCTTTTTCAACCATTCCTTATGTGACGGGCATCTTGGCTGTTTCCAAGATTTTGCTTTCACAAATTGTGCTGCTATAAACATAGGTACACATATATCACTATGATATAATGTTTTCAGTTCCTCTGGGACAATTCCCAGTAGGGGGATAGCCAGCTTGAATGTGATTTCTAGTTCTACTCTTTTGAGGAGTCTCCAAACTGACCTGCACAATGGTTGTACCAGTCTACATTCCCAGCAGCAGTGGAGAAGTGTTCCCTTTTCCACACAGCCTGTCCAACATTTGTTGTTGGTTGATTTCCTTATGATAGCCGTTCTTTCTGGAGTGAGATGGTATCTCTGTTGTTTTTTTTGCAGTACACTGATGACTAGTGATATGGAGCATTTTTTCATATATTTATTTGCTTCTTTAATTTTGTCCTCTGAGAAGTGTGTATTCATCTCAGATGCCCATTTCTGAATTGGGTCTTTAAATTTGAGGACTCTAATGTATCTTAGTTCTTTATAAGTTCTAGAGAGAAGACCTTTGTCTTAGTGCTTAGTAGTGAAGATTTTTTGAAATTTGTGGGTCTTTTCACTTTGTTGATAGTTTCTTTTGACATGTAAAAACTTCTCGAGAAGAGTTGATCCCATTTGTTAATTCTTTCAAGTGTTTCCCATGTGAATACATGTTTGTTGATGAACTCTATGCCTACCTCTGTGTCTTCAAGAGTTCCTCCTACTTTCTCTTCCAGAAGATTGAGTGTTTCTGTTTTAATGCTTAGATCTTTAATCCATTTTGACTTTAGCTTAGTGAAGGGTGATAGAGCTGGGTCAAGTTTTAGTTTTTGGCATGCAGAAAGTCAGTTTTTCCAGGACCATTTGTTAAAGAGGCTATCTTTCTTCCAGTAAGCATGTTTGGCCACTTTGTCAAAGATCAGGTGGCTGACTGTGTTCATAGATGCCTCTGCATCTTCTATTCTATTCCATTGATCCTCAGGTCTATTTTGTTGTCAATGTCATGTTGATTTTATCACAGTGGCTTTGTAGTATAATTTCAAGTCAGGAATTGTGAGGCCTCCTTGTCTTTGTTGGCCAGTATTGCCTTTGCTATTCTAGGTCTTTTCTGGTTCCAAATAACTTTTAGGAACGATTTCTCTAGGTCTGGTAGGTATGTTGGTAGCAGTTTCATAGGGATTGCATTAAGTCTGTACAACTATTTTGGGAGTATGACCATCTTCACGATGTTGGTTCTTCCTATCCAGGAGCAGGGATTGTGTTTCTATTTTCTGAAATCCTCTATGATCTCTTTTCTTAGAGTACTGTAATTTTCTGTGAAAAGATCTTTGACTTCCTTGGTTAAGTGAATTTCAAGGTATTTCATTTTCCATGGTGCTATTGTGAAAGGTATTGCTTTTATAGTTTCTCTTTCACTGTGTTATCTGTGTAGAGGAATGCTACTGAATTTTGTGTATTCTTGGTGGAGTTTTTTGGGTTTTCCAAATAAAATATCATGTCGTCTGTAAATAGTGATAATTTAACTTCTTCTTTACCAATTCTTATTCCTTTTATTTCTCCCTCTTGTCTAATGGCTGTAGCTAATGATTCCAAAACTATATTGAATAGGGGGTGGTGATAGAAGACATCCTTGCCTTCTACCAGATCTAAGAGTAAAAGATCTCTGTTTTTTCCTATTTAGAATTATATTAGCTGTTCGGTTGCCATAGATGACTTTTATCAACTTGAGGTAGAGGCCTTCTATTCAATTTTATGTAGGATTTTGAACACAAATGAGTGTTGGAGTTTGTCAAAAGTTGTTTTCTGCATCAATTGAGATGATCATGTTGATTTTAGATTTCAGTCTATTAATATAATATATTACATTTACAAATTTTTGAATATTGAATCATCATTGCATTCCTGGAATGAATCCTACCTGGTCATGGCGCATGATCTTCTTGATGGGTTGCTGTATTCTATTTGCCAGGATTTTATTGAGGATTTTTCAATTTATGTTCATGAGGGAGACTGGCCTGTAGTTCTGCTTTTCAGTTGTGTCTTTCCCTGGTTTTGGAATCAGTATAATGCTTGCCTCCAGAAATGATTTTGGGAGGACTGCTACCTTTTTAATTTCATTGAAGAGTTTGAGGAGTGTAGGGATTGTATCTTCCATAAATTTCGTGTAGAATTCAGCTGTGAATTTATCAGGACCTGGACTTTTCTTTGTTGGCAAGCTTTTTATTATGTTTCATATTTTGTTGGCTGTTATTGGCTTATTGAGATTTTTGATATCTTCTTGATTCAGTTTTGGTAATTTGTACCTTTCGAGGAATCTGTCCATTTCTTCTGTGTCTTCTATTCTTCTTCTTTTTTTTTTTGTCTTTTTGAGACAGGGTCTCACTATGCAGTTCACGCTGGCCCTAAGCTCACTTTGTAGCTCAGGCTGGTCTCGAACTCAGAACAATCCTCCTGCCTCAGCCTCCCGAGTGCTGGGATTATACGCCTGCGCCACCACGCCCGGCTTGTGTCCTCTATTCTGTGAGCATAGAGCTATTGATAATCTTCTGACTTTCCACTGGGTCTGTGGTGATTTCACTCATTTAAGTCCTTATTGTTTGTATTTGAATTTTTTCTTCCATTTTTTTTCTTGATGAGCATTATTCTTTGAACTGTTCCTTCATCTCAATTTAATTAATTTCTCCTCTATTGTTTATGATTTCTTCCCATCTTTGGGCTCCAGATTTGGTTTGCTCTTCGTTTTCTAGATGTCGGAGGTGTAACATTAGGGTGTTTATTTGTTCCTGTTCTGTTTTCCTAATGTGTGAGCTCATAGCTATTGTTTTCCCTCTAAGATCTGCTTGCATTGCAACCCATAAATTCCGATATGTTGTGAATGAGTTTTCATTGAACTATAAATATTGTTGAATTTCTTGTTTATTTCAATTGTGACCCCTTGATTTCTGAGGACAGTGTTGTGTAATTTCCATGTACTTAGTGTTTTTTTTTTTTTTTTTTTTTTTTTTTTTTTTTTTTTTTTTTTTTTTTTTTTTTTTTTTTTTTTTTTTTTTTTTTTTTTTTTTCTGGTTTCTTTTGTCATTTATTTCCAGTTTCATTGCACTGTGGTCAGATAATATGCATGGGATAATTTCTGTTTTCTTTCATATACTTAAGCATGACCTATAGACTAGTATGTAATCTGTTTTGGGAAATGACCTATGTGCAGTTGAAAAACACATGTATTCAGCTGTGATCAGTTGGAACATTCTGTGTATGTCCACCAGGTCCATTTTTTCCAAGCTCTGGTTAAGTTCTGGTACTTTGCTGGTTTTTCTCTGGTTGACCTATCTTTTTAAGATAAGGTGGTGCTAAGGACTCTTGTTAGGATTGTGGTCTTGGATATTAGTTTTTTAACGTCCATTAAGATTAGTCTTATATTGTTGGGTGCTCCTGTGTTTGGTGCCTAGATATTTATGAGTGTTAGCTCTGCCTCTTGAATTTTTCCCCTAACCAATGTATAGTAGCCTTCCTTATTTAGTTTGATCCTTCTTGGTTTGAAGTTGAGGCTAGTGTGAGAACAGAATTGCTACTCCTGCTTTTTTCTGAGGTGCTGAGGTGTGTAGTATTGTTTTCCATCCTTTGACTTTAAGCCTATGAATGTCTTTTTGAGGTAAGTGTGTTTCTTGTACAGAGCATATTGTTAGGTTTTGTTTCCTAGTCCAATGTGCCAGTCTACTTCTGTTAATTGGTGAATTGAGTCCATTTACATTGATGGTTATAATTGAAATGTTTTGACTTATGATTGTCATGATATTTACCTGCTGTTGTTTATTCCTTTTTATCCTGTGTTTAATTATTTGCCTTATTTAGTGGGTTCCTTCTGTTCTCATTCATCCTATTCTGGTCATTGTGGTCCCTCTCTAGAATATCTTTCAGTAACCTATGTAAGGATGGCTTTGTCATCATGAAATTCTTTAGTTATTCTTTGTCATGGAAGTGTTTCACTTCTCCATCAAACTTGAAAGTGAATTTTTCAGGGTAGTCTGAGTTGGAATTTGTTTTCATACAGGACTTAAAGTACTCTGCTCCATGCCTTCATGGTTTGTTACGAGAAGTCGGCTGCAATTTTGATGGGTTTTCCTTTGAATGTGATATGCTTCTTCTCTCTAGCAGCTTTCAGTATATTATTCTGGTTTTGGATTTCTGGGATCTTGACTATTATATATCTTGGTGTGCTTTTTGCTGGTTTGAATATTGGTGTCTTGGATTCTTCAGTTACCTGAATGTTAGACTGCTTCCCTCATATTTGGGAAGTTTCTTGCTATTACTTCTGCCCATATTCTTTTTATATCATTTATATTGACTCTTCATCATTGATGCCTACTAGTCTCACATTGTTCATCTTGGCATCATCTTGCATGTGATGGTTTATTTTTTTCTGCATCCTGGTTGTTTTTATGAGATCTATTCTCATCTTTTCACTAGCTGCACCAGCATCTTCAAGATCTGAAACTCTGTCTTTGCTTTCACTCAGATGGTTTTGTAGACTCATGATTGAGATTTTAAGTTCTTCCATATCTCTTTGCCTCTGCTTCATGTGATCTATGTCTTTCCTGTATTGCTCATTCAAGGAATCTGTTATATTTCTAATCTCCTCTATTTTTTTTAATCCATGTCTTCTTTAGAGGTAACTATTAATTCTTTTACTGCAGAGCTTTTTCCAAATTGAGTTTGCTGCATATATTTCTATAACTGATTCTCTAATTCAGATGCTGTAATTTCAAATATTCCTTTTTTCATTTCAGATATTATTTCTGTTC
Source organism: Ctenomys sociabilis (assembly GCA_004027165.1). Classification (NCBI taxonomy): domain Eukaryota; kingdom Metazoa; phylum Chordata; class Mammalia; order Rodentia; family Ctenomyidae; genus Ctenomys; species Ctenomys sociabilis. The sequence continues at coordinate 4,621 of PVKA01012899.1, read as the reverse complement.
TGAGATCCTCTTTACCTTTCTGCTGTTGTTTCTTTGCTTGCGCAGCTGTTAATTCATATGTTTTAGCTGAGTCTTCTCTGCACTTTTTCTGAGTGGACATTTGTTTTCCCCCATACATTCCTGGATTTAATTCATTACTTCAGATGCTGTGTATTCAAACATGTCTTTTCTTATTTCAGGCTTTAATTCTGGTCTGAGTTCCTCTATACATTTCTGCTGTTGTTTCTTTGCTTCTGTCTCTGTTAATCCATTCATTTCAGCTGGGCTAGTGTCTTCTGCATTTATTACTGGTGGGCTTAAGGCTTGAGATTGCCTTTTGCTCCTTGTCTTTGTCATTTTGTATAGCACTGACCTCTGACCTTTGGTGTAGAGCTTTGGTGCTGTTACAACCTTAGTGAGTAATAAGATTTGGGTGCTGATCTATTAAGTTTGAGATTATCCAGTCATGCCTGGCATGGATCTAGCTATTGTGTTCAGCTCCTTTTTGCTGCAGCCATTCTGGCCCAACTTTGAGCCTGTGCTTCCCCTTTGTTGTGCCCCTGGCCCAGGGAGCACCGGGAACCATGGTGGGGTGGATCAAGGGCTGGAAGAGTCACAAAACTTCTCCCTCCTTTGGTGGGCTTTGGAGCAGGGGTTCTGAGGAGTTGCAGGGCAGGCAAGGTTGGGGAGGATAGTGTGGAGAGTCTCAAAAATTCTTGCTCACTCAGAGGTCTTGGGGGCAGGGGCTCTGAATGGCAGTTGCTGCTGGAGGCACATGGGAAAACCAAAAGCCACATTCTCACACACACTAACCAGTCCGGGGTCAGGTGGATCAGGGGCTGGAAGAGTCACAAAAATTGTCACTCACTCTATGGGATTGGAGGAAGGTGCTTCAGGGAGTTGCAGTCGGGCCAGGCTGGGGTGGATCGGGGCCAAGAGAGTCTCAGAAATTCTTGCTTGCTCTGAAATTCTCACTTGCTCAAGAAGAGATTTCTTAAAAACAACTAGGATGAAGGAAAAAATAATTCAACATCTTCAGACTACACAGAGATGAACAAGACTAATAGACATCAATGAGAAAGAAGGAGTCAATACAAATGATATGAAAAGAATATGGATGAAAATAATAGCAGAAAACCTCCCAAATATAGGAAAACAATCGAACACTCACCTAACCAATGCATATAGAACTCCAAATAACATCAACCCATATAAAAACACACCCAGACATATAATAATCAAGATCTCAGAAATTCAACACAGGAACAGTATACTAAAAGCCACTAGGGAAAAGTAATACGTCACATTTAAAGGAAAACCCATCAGAATAATGGCAGATTTCTCTTCACTGATGATTAAGTCAAGAAAGTACTACAAGTCTTGCAGGAAAACAAATTACAACCAAGACTGATGTAACCTGCAAAACTCTCTTTCAAGTTTGTTGCAGAAATGAAACACTTCCATGAGAAAGAACAACTAAAGAATTTCATGTTGATAAAGCCAAACCTACATAGACTACAAAAAGAGATTTTAGAGAGGGAGCAGAATAGCCACAGCTCCATGAATGAGAATGGAAAGAACCAACCAATATGGCAAACAATTAAACACAGGAGAAAAAGAGGTATACAATAGCAGTCTTTCAATTATTCTTTTGTATACAGCAGCAAAATATTTCCATGAGCATACTGCACAAATGGACTTCTCCTACACCCTATGGGTAATGATTCTATCTGGGTCTACAGGGTGATATCAAGAAAATAGCAGTAGCTCAGTCCCATAAGTGACACCTAGTTACTAGTAAACATCATGGACACTGTCCATGTCCACAACATACTAGAACTTTGTGCTATATGCTATCCCCAAACTGTTAGAAATTATGGTCATTTATTTGCCATTCTAGTATTTACATTATGTTTTATTCTTAGTGATTCTTTACTACCATGTAAACTTTCTCAGTTGTTATATTTTTTTTGAGTTTTTTTTGTTTTATTGAAGTACAAATATCAATGAGACAGTTTTAAGATGCCTTGACAAGATGGATTTGATAAATTAATACATTGCAAACTGTTTTCATACTGTTTGGGTATCGTACAAGGTGCCTACATGATATTATACTTACAGACATTATTATAGCAGATGTCTCTTATCAGTAAATTAAGAGTGGAGCTGTTTACTTATCTTATTTTTTTATACCTGAATTGTATCAAAAATTCAATAATTATTTTCCTAGTGGATGACCGTAGTACTAGAAGCCGACATAATATCCTGTCCAACCACCATTAGTGCAGATCTTGCCTCTCATAGAATTATGTAGAAGCACAGCATTATCTATCCCAACTGTACTGTCTATATGCACACATCATGATTTTTTCTTTCTATACCCCTTTCTTTGTCTATGCCTGTCAAAGGTGGGCACCCCATTGTCATTCAACTAACTTAGGTGCTTGAACTCGACAACACAATCCAACACAGTCCAGCATTCCACAATAACAGTGAGTTATCCGAAGAATCAGTTGATATTTTGTATATATTAACCTATTCAAATACTATGTGAGTACTCTGAATTGACCATAGATTTGTACATATGATACACAACAATCTTACCCACCTGCTCTTTTATTCTCTAATGTGGAATAAGATGCTATTTAATTTTCTTCTTCCACAGCTAATTTTTTTTCACGTATATGCTTTAATGTTTTTTTTCTTTGCAGTTAGTTTTGGACAGTTTCATTTTTGTGTATTGTGGTGTGATGATATTCAAATTTCTTGTGCAAAAGGTCCATTTTTCTTGGAAATGTGGTGGTATAATTTTGACTAAATTCAGAAATTTTAAATCTTTAAATATTTGTTATCTACCCATTTCTACTTTGAAAATTCCAATTTTATGAATATAAGTTTCTTTATTTTGGCACAATGTGAACTGTTATATGTCTGATCTATTCTTTCTTCACCATTTTTATTTTAGACAATTCTTATCGTTATATTCATTTAAGTTTGTAAATTATTTATAATGTGCTTTATTATTAATCTCAGCTATGTATTTATTTCAGAAATATTTCTTTCTTTCTTTTTTTTTGAGATTGAGGAGGAAACTTTATTGGATAGAAAAGCTTCTGTCAGAGAGGGACAGAAGGGGGACCCAAGCGGGTTGCACCCTCAGAAATATTTCTTTAAAATTCACTGTGTCTATATCTTATATCTTTCACATTTCAATATTTGTCTACAATTTTTAATATGATATATAATTATTGATTTTTAATGAAGTTAATGAGAAAAAAATTAAAAATGTTAGTTAATTAATTTGGTACAAAATCTCAGCATGCTGTACTAGAGATCAAAACTGGGTCCTTCTGCTTGCCAGGCAGATGCTTAGGCCTCCTAACTATCTCCCTAGCCCCTAGCTCAAGGTTTTTATAGGATTCAGTCCATAGTGGTCTAGCTCTAAGGCAAGACACCATGGTGACCTATTATCTGTTTCTTCTTTGTAAGAGAGAATTTTTTTGCCCATGTCTTACATTCTGAGTAACTACTTTGAGGACAATAAAGAGTATTAAATATTGATATTTTTAAAGAAATCTTTTATTTTTCCATAAAAATACTTTAAAAATCTGAAAAACACACATCTTCACTGGGAAAAATGGAAGTTCTATCACCTTCATGTTCAAGAAAATCAATTTTTGCATCAAATACCCAAGTTGATTCAATGAATTGATAGTTCTGAAAGCCAAAAGTCATACATTAAATTGATAAAAGAATCAACATTTTATTTCATTATCTAACATTAGGTCATGCCATTTTATGCTTTTTTTATAGAAGAGAAAAGGCATAGATCTAGATTTTTTTTCTCCAGTGCTGGGATTCAACCCAGAACATCACAGAGTTACCACATCCACAGATTGCACCTTTTATTTTTTATTTATTTTTAAATTTATTTTTTATTTTATTGACGTACAAATATCAATCAGACAGTTTGAAGACACCTTAACATGACAGATTCGATAAATTCATACATTGCAAACTGTTTTCATACTATTTGGGTATCGTACAAGGTGCATACATGATATTATACTTACAGACATTATTATAGCAGATGTCTCTTATCAGTAAATTAAGAGTGGAGCTGTTTACTTATCTTATTTTTTATACCTGAATTGTATCAAAAATTCAACAATTATTTTCCTAGTGGATGACCATAGTACTAGAGGCCAACATAATACCCTGTCCAACCACCATTAGTGCAGATCTTGCCTCTCATAGAATTATGTAGAGGCACAGCGTTATCTATCCCAACTACACTGTCTATACACACACATCATGATTTTTTCTTTCTATACCCCTTTCTTTGTCTATGCCTGTCAAAGGTGGGCACTCCATTGACATTCAACTACCTTAGGTGCTTGAACTCGACACCACAATCCAACACAGTCCAGCATTCCACAACAATAGTTAGTTATTCAAAGAAGTTGTCGACCATAGCCATTTACAGCTCAGCTTAATATTATGGTCCCACGATTTATACATCATTTTTATACTTTTCTGCTGGATGGTTAAGACCTAGATAGGCTGGGGAGATGGCTCAGTGGAATAAATGCTTCTCTGGCAAGTGCAAGGGCCTGAGTTCAATCCCCAGTTCCACCAAAAA
>PVKA01012898.1:7171-56656 GCA_004027165.1 Ctenomys sociabilis | reverse complement strand
AAGGACTAAAACTGACCAGAGATCCCTGGATGAATGGCACTGTGCTAATTGACAGCACTGTGGGAAAGGACACATTCTTTCTCGTCACCTGGACTTCACAGCCCCCCAGCATTTCTCTCTGGGATCCCAGTGGAGCGCTGACAGCAGGGTTCACTCAGGACACAGCTTCCAGGATGGCTTATCTCAGTGTTCCCGGAAATGCACAGGTGAGTGTCACCTTTTGACTTGCTCTGCATTTGGAAAGCTGAAAGCCATCTAGTGCCACGGTCATGAATGCCAGTGATTGTGCAAAATTTCATTAATACAAAACAATAGGTACCCTCAATATTCTATGATTCTGAAAGTAGGAATGACAGGGAAAATGAAGAACTCGTTAATTAGGGGTAAGGAACAGAAGATAATCCAAGAATAACCCTATGGAAAATTTATGGGACAAGTCCGGGGAACGTGAAGTGCAAATTTTCTGTGAAGTCAAAGTACAAGGTCAAAACCAAGTAAGCTTCCAAAACACATTTCTCAAGCTGAGATCTCACACAGTACAAACACCACACATGCCCCCAGTCGGGGCACTGCCTGAACTGTCTCAATTTACATTTTTTAAGTATCAAAATCATCAATAACCTGCCTATTCTACTCCACACTTCCATGACATATTTTAGGATTGCATAATCAAATCACAACAAATAGCTTAACTATGAATATTGATGTTTTCATTGACCATTTTAGGTGGGCACGTGGACTTACAGTCTTCAAGCCAAAGCAAATCCAGACACGCTGACTATTACAGTAACTTCTCGGGCAGCAAATTCTTCTGTGTCCCCAATCACAGTGAACGCTAAAATGAATAAAGACACAAACAACTTCCCCAGCCCCATGATTGTGTATGCAGAAGTTCAACAAGGGTATGTGCCTGTTCTTGGGGCCAATGTGACAGCTATCATTGATTCAAACAGTGGAAACACAAAAGTTTTGGACCTACTGGACAATGGCGCAGGTAATCCACAGGCTTTTATGAATGAGCCCACATTTTCATAACTCAGGGTCCATTATGGGTCCTTATTCTAGTATCTGCAATAACCCAGGAACTCAACAAACTGAGACAAAATGTGGGGGAATATAGGGACAGCAGGACATTTTATTTGGCAAAAATGTATCAAGTGCTTAGCAAGTGTGTTCCACATGGCCAGATGGGGCTAAGAGATAGAACCTGGGGCTCTGGCAGGGAAAGGGAGAGAAACATGAGTAATTCTTGACAGTAGGAACAATATACTAAAACAGTCCAGAGAGAAGAGGCCTAGGGACAGCTCAAAATGCCTCCAGCGAGGAGGACTCATCCCTGGGAAATTAGATACCAGAGAACTAGCAACAGCACTGGCTATTCTTTGTCTTCCTGTTCAGCAAGTGTGAGTGAACCTTTCTCCACAGTCCGAATATTCTGGGGAACTAAAACTTCTGTTAAAGCTTCAGTGACCAGTGTTATTTCTTCAGTTATGTTTTACTTGTATCTTCAACTACAGTTCCCAAACTGTTCTTTAGTGAACCTCAGTGTCTTTTTCCACAACTATCCCTTCCTCTATCTACAAAACTATTACTGAACACTAAAATGTACTATCATGTTGTTTTATTTGTTGGCATTTTTTTCAGATAATTATTTGGGTAACTATGAAATTAATTTGGAACACCTTTCCCTAAGTAGATATTGGTGATTAACACCACCTCGGAGCAGGCATTCTAATACTTTAGAGCAGGGATGGTGACCCTTTTAGAGACAGTTCCCCAAACAGCAACCCAAATCCCACTTATTTATTGCAAAGTGCCAACACTGTGATTAAATTTGAATACTAAAGTTTTTGTGTAGAAAACCAACTCTACATTAACAGCTAGTGTCTTAAAAGAAAAATAACACATGCTGTAGTTCTGACAGCTGGGCTGAAATGTAGTTCTGAGGTTTGCCCTAGATAACCTGAGAAATGAAATTTCTCATGTCCAACAGTCTATAGTTCTAGGAAATGCAGATACTTCTGCTCCAAGTGCTTTCCCTCACTTTCTTTAAGATTCTCTGACATAGAGGGTGATTGGAAATATATTTTGTGACTTAGTAGTTGTCACCAAGCTGGTCACCAAGTATACAGTAGGCCTGAGCTCTTCCAAATGGTTCTTCAATAGCAGTTGTTGTTTTCCTCTGTCAGACTAAGGAGTTCATGTGTGAGGATAACAAAAACAGAGAAACCAGGAATTATTGAAGAGAAGGCAAAACAAGTGCTTTTAATTGAGGATGCAAAAAAAAAAAATCCTCTAAGGTTGGGGAAATGGCTCAGCAGAATAAGCACTTGCCTGGCAAGTGCAAGGGCCTGAGTTCAATCTCTGGTTCTGGAAAAAAAAAAGTTTCTTTAAAAAAAAATCCTCCAAAGTATGGTCTTTTCATAGTGAGGACCCATTACATTAATACAGAGGAATAGAATGCTTAATTTCATAATATAAGCAAACTGTTAGCAGAGAAATAGTAAGAGGTACATTATAAATATATAAATTGATAAGGCAGAGAAAGATCTGATATGTAAATATTTATTATAAATATAAAAATAAAAAGTGTGTGTTATGTAGGCAGATGAATCACCGTACAAGCACCAGGCACACGACTAGTCAGGATATAGAGTAGAAAAACCTAATGGGTATCAATTCATCAATATATCGTTTTAGTAGAACATTACAAAAAATATCCTCCACAGGACTATTCCCACGACACACTCAATCTAAACAAGATTCTTATTGAGACCAGTGTTTCTCTTATAACGTGTATGGATTTGTTGTTTTATTTTCAATCATTTGTTTCATCATTTCTATGACTAGGTGCTGACGCATTCAAAGATGATGGTATCTACTCCAGGTACTTCACAGCTTACTCAGAAAATGGCAGATACAGCTTGAAAGTGCGAGCTCACGCAGGAACAAACTCTGCCCGGCGAGGCTTAGAGCATCCACGGAGCAGAGCTGCATATATACCAGGCTGGGTAGTGAATGGTGAGTACAACAGTGAAATAATACTTACAATATTATATGACTGAGTTGGGCTTCATTTTACAACTAAGAATAGATTTCCTATTTCATACCTAGAATGCTTAGTTAATTGCCTCCAAATTCAGCTTTTGAAAAAATTAAGGCAGTTAGTAAGTACTCAAAAATGTCAGCTAGTGTTATGTTATTTTGAAACAACTTGACGATATCAACAATAATATGCCTAATTTTTAGCTCAGGACAGGAAACAATTAATTTATAATGATCGTAAGTACAAACCACAAACAAGACATATCCTTCAGATTTCACATGTTATATCACTGGAGTGCCTGATGCAGTGAAACAAAAATTGTGTAGAGTAAGGTGACGCCAAGCACATATACTGCATTCGTTGCTAACTTTCTTTTTTCCCTTTCCTTTCCTTTTCTTTCCTTCTCTTTCTTTCTTTCTTTCTTTCTTTCTTTCTTTCTTTCTTTCTTTCTTTCTCTTTTCTTTCTTTCTTTCTCTTTCCTTTCTCTCTCTCTCTCTCTCTTCCTTCCTTCCTTCCTTCCTTCCTTCCTTCCTTCCTTCCTTTCTTTCTTTCTTTCAGCATGTAGTTAGCAGGTGTAATACCTTTAGTAGTTGCAGCAGGGAATAAAGAATCCTGCCAAGTAATTGGAAGGGCACTGGCAATGATTTTCCCACATATATTTCCACCTTGGAGATAACTTGAGACAGCCAGGGCATACACTTAATTATCTAACATATTTCTCATTTAGTGCAGTCTTCATTCCAAAACAGTCTGCTGTTTAACTTTACTCTACAGCATCCTCCTCAGGGTACTAATGACAGAGCTCCCCCATCAATTTGAGGCTTATATTGTGTCAAAGATTTAGCAAAAATATACTTGACATATGATGAAAAAAAAAAAAGAAAGAAAAAGGCAAGTGAGATACGGAAATAGTATGTTGCACTGTAAAAAATACTACTTCATTTTTGCCCATTTAAAACTAGAGATTATTTACTGTAGGGGAAATTGAAGGAAACCCCCCAAGACCCGAAACTGATGAGAACACTGAGCCGGTTGTGGAGAGTTTCAGCAGAACAGCCTCTGGAGGTGCATTCGTGGTATCAGGATTTACATCATCTGCCACTGACGTGTTCCCACCAAGTCAAATCACAGACCTGGATGCCATGCCTGAAGGAGAAGAGGTCACTCTGACATGGACAGCACCAGGAGATAATTTTGATGTTGGCAAAGGTGAGAACAAAGTGTCATGTTGCTTATGCATGTGGTTAGAGATGCTCTTTGTGAAAGGGTGTGAGTGTAGGTTAAGGGAGAATATTATCCATCTGACAGTTCAGCAAACTATTAACTGTAAAATTTGATATTTTTGAATCAGTCAAACATAACACATTTTATTCAGCCCTACTCTTTATACAATTGGGCAGAATTTAAAAGTGAAAAAAAAAATTAAAAAAAAAAAACTAATACTTCCAACATAAGCATATACTTTGAGAGTGAAGGGAAAGAAATTAAGATGCTGCAGCTACTGAACCACATGTAACTCTGTCTGTCCCTCAGTTCAACGGTACATCATCAGGATAAGTGGAAGTATGCTTGACCTGAAGGACCATTTTGAGGACGCTCTCCAAGTTAACACTACTGACCTGTCACCAAAGGAGGCCAACTCCAAGGAAAGCTTTACATTTAAGCCAGGAAATATTCCAGAAGAAAACGCAACCCATATATTCATTGCCATCCAAAGTGTAGACCAAAACAACTTGACCTCAAAGGTGTCCAACATTGCTCAAGTGGCTTTGTTTATTCCTGAAGCAGATACTGGTCCTAATGAAAGTCAACCTAATCCTATTCCCCCTGAAAATTACAGTTCTGGAATTAATATTTCTACTCTGGTCTTATCAGTAGTGGGATCTATTGTAGTTGTCAGTATTATATTAAGTATCACTGTTTGTATCTTAAAAAAGAAAACCTCTTCAAGCAGACCAAGAACAGAATTTTAAAAACAAAATAATATAAAGGATATCTCTGTATTTCTAGATTCATCCTGATTAATCATGAACTACAAAAAAAAAAAAAAAGATGTCTATAAAGGAAATTTGATTAAAAATAAACACCTCACAGATATTTAGAGAAACTGTCAATACTTTACTAATTTTATTCACTAATTTATTTATCATGGTGATGAATAAAGATCCTGCTTTCTATTGATCTCTAATTGTACATTATTTGTGATAAGTTTTTTTTCTGAAATTATGTGTAAATTTCATAAAGAAGTTAAAAATGTCTAGTCGAGTATTCAAAATCCAGATTTTAATAGTCAAGCACATAATATTTGGGAAAATGGACTTGATGTTGGTGCCATTTGTATTAGTTGACTGTATGATATTCATCAAAAATCTCCAATTATTCATTATAATTCTTACGTTCATATTCCCGTCATTCATGGGTGTGGGAGAGACTAGAAAATATTGATACTACCTGTCAAATTACAGATTTTCCTGATTTCAATTAGTGTAAACATTGACCTTTTCCCTGAAAAGCCACAGTCCTTTATATACTTTTTCTGGCATCATCAAAAAAATTACTTAAGCTACAATCTATTGACTTTATTTTCAGAGAAATAATATATATACATACATATATACATATATATATATGTATATATTCACACATTATATATATATATAGTGTTTTTACTCATCACTCAATGTCACTGCCTTGAAGTTCCAACCATCCATCCCTACTGGTGAGAGAGATCAAGCAAAGAGAGAATGCAGGTAGAGAAGACCAAGTTCAATTGGCCATCTTTAGAAGTCTGTCTTGGAACAGATTTGCAACAATATGGTTTTCTTTTTCTTCCAAGTGCTGGTTTTCTCACATTGCATGGGAAGTTTTATTTCCCTAACTCAACAACTGGAGGACTTGAAGACTATCTAACCAAAAATTTCCACTCACTTCCTTAGCTCAAGTGCTTTGGGCAACAATCATTTGCTGATCTGGAAATTAACTAAAATGAAAGTCATACAAGTTGAGCCCAGGGGTCATTTTTAACAATCTTCCAATGCAGACTAGACTTTGACCTAGCATAATTAATTCAATCTGGTTATCAGAGTTGACAAAAAGAGCTTGTAATTTAAATTAAAAGTGATTTTAAAAAGCCAGCGAGCAAGAGCTAGGTAGGAAACTCCTGACTCTCAGGATGGTGTGACTAGATCGCACAGCCTCTGGAGGAAAATGGGGCCTTTAGGGACTGTGTTTTTGACACAGAAAGTCACAGTAGTATTGGTTCTTTCATCAGGTACCACCTGCTTCTACAGGGCTCACGACTCAAGATGTATATGTACCCACAGAGAAAATGTAGAAAAGAGGCATTACACACCAGGAGAAAAACAAAAATGTAAAGTCTGTACAGACAGTAAAGGTGCCATACAACAATATTATTTGTGATACACTTTTTCTGAAATTATGTGTAAATTTCATAATTTCAATGTCTGATGAATATACTGTTTTCCCTGTCTCCTTCCCATGCATCCATACCACAGCTCCTATAGCAAGCTTACCAGGCCAGTTAGTTCCCTCTCTGAACCCCTAGGTGTGTGTGTGTGTGTGTGTGTGTGTGTGTGTGTGTGTGTGTGTGTGTGTGTGTTGTACTGGAAATCAAACTCAGGACTTTGTGCTTGCTAGGCAGGCATTTCTGTCACTGGTTCCCAGCCTAAAGCTCCATATGATTAACATCACTGCTTCAGCAGTACAAAGTAAATTAGTGATCTAAATAAGAAATTTTTAAAAAAGAATAAAGAGTAAATATATATATACTCTGTTAATATTCTTGATAGTGAAATAAGGCATAGACAAGCAGTAGAAATTAAAACTAACATGTAGCAAAAATGGTCTTTGTAGAGATTTTTTAATTTAAATTTTATTATAAATATTATAGAAGAATTTCATATTTTTGATTCTATATAAAATTGACAAAAACTTAGAATTTAAAAGAAGTCTTTGGAGCCAGACTACAGTATAAAAGTAAATCATGGTTTAATACTAGTTTTGCAATCTATAAAATGGAAAGTACATACCTCCAAGTGTTATAGAGAACCCACTAAGCAGGAGTGGACTTTTTTTTTATTCCTTTATTTTTTGTATCTTTTTTAAAAAATTGTTTTCATAGATTGCAACTGAAAATAAATTATTTACAAACCTAAATGAACAATAAAAATTGTCCAAAATAAAAATGAAGAAATAATTTACAGATCAGTTATAATAGATCACTGTGTCAAAACCAAGAAACTTATATTCATATAATTAAAATTCCCAAAGTAGAAAGGAGTAGGCAATAAATATTTAAAGACTTAAAATTTCTGAGTTTAGTTTAACTTATAATACCACATTTCCAAGAAAAATGAACATTTTGCACAAGAAATTTAAATAAAATCATAGCAAGATACACAAAAATGAAATTGTCCAAAACTTATTGTAAAGAAAAAGTGATTAAAGCATATACATAAAAAATATTAGCTATGGAAGAACAAAATTAAATAGCATCTTATTCCACATTAGAAAGGAAAAAAAAGGACCAAGTGTGTAAGAAACTAGACTAATTAAAGGACTGAAAGAAAAAAATTCTGTCTTCTTTGAATTTTATACTTAGCAAACATACCTTTGAAAACTAAAACTAAAATATTTTCTAGTTATACAAATGAAATATTTTAATACCTCTAGATGTAACATATAGGAAATAACAAAGAGCATAATTCAAAAGGCAAAAGAAGTTGCAGGATGCTGCAGGGGCAGACTTCTAGCCTCATTAAGTATATGAGGGCCTGGGGAGATGGCTCAGTGGAATAAGTGCTTGCCTGGCAAGCGGAAGGGCCTGAGTTCAATCCCTGGTCCCACCAAAAAAAAAAAAAAAAAAAAAGTAAGTATATGAATGGAAAAGTAAAGCAAAAATATATTCTCAGATGACAGAAAATATTTATAAACTATATATATCTGTAGACACTAATACATAAAATATGCAAAAATTTCAAGCTCAGTAGCAAAAAGCAAAACAAATAATTTTTAAATAGGCAAATGATCTACATAGAATATCTCAAATGAACACATACAAATTATGAACAGGTATATTTTAAAAATCCCCAACACAATCATCAGGAAATTACAAATGCAAACCACAACAAGACTATTACCTCGTGCTGATCAAAACCATAAAAGATCATGTATGTGACAAGGATGTGGAGGAAAGGTAACCCTGGTATACTGCTGATGAAATGTAAGTTAGTACCAAAGTGAACATTCTTTTTTAAAAATCAGTAATAGGACTACTATATTGCTATACTTTGGATTTTGAATGTCCTCCAAAAGGTTAAAGACTTGGTCCCCAACTATTGGTGCTACTGGAATGTATAGAATCTGTGAGATGTGAGCAATTTAAGTCACTGAGGCCATGTCCTTGAAGTTAGAAATAGGACTGCCAGTCTCTTCTTCTTCTCCTTGCTTCCCAGCCACCATAACATGGTCCAGTATCCTGTATCAGGGCCTCCACCATTATGCGCTCTTCACCACAAGACCCAGGCTACAGTACCATGAAGTCACAAAATCTCTGAAACAATAAGCCAAAATAATCTTTCCACCTCATATGTCATTTATCTCAGCATTTTGTCCCAGAAACAGAAAGATAATATATATGTCACCCAGTAATCCCAACACCAGAGGAAAGGAAATAAATATTGTAAGAGATATTTTTAACCCCATGTTCATTCAATGCAACATGATGTGCAACACCCGAGAGTTACAGCCAACCTAAGTGTCCATTACAATATGGTTATATATGGAAAATATGGTATAGAAATTTATATAGTAGATAGATAGATAGATAGATAGATAGACAGAAAGACAGACAGACAGACAGATGCATACACATATGGTATAAAATATGGTGTATATATATATGGAAATAGTTAAGCCTTTAAAAAGAAGAAATGCCATCATTTGTAACAACATGGATCAATCTGGAGTACGTTATGATAAGTATAATGAGTCAGGTAAAGAATCTGAGGAGTGCAGACAATTTGTTTATATGTAGAAGTGGAAAAGGTTGTACTCAAAATTAAAGAGTAGAATGATGGTTACCAGAGGCTGGTGGTTAAGGGAATTGTGGAGACATTGGCCGGGAAACACAAAATTAAAGTTAGATAAAAGCAATGAGTTCAAAAGATTCATTGTACCTTATGTTACCTACAGATAATAACAAGATTTAACTGGAAATTGTTAAAAGAATTTAAATTAACTAGCTACAAAAATATATGAAGCAATGCAAGTATCATTACCTAGATGTAACCATTCTGTAGCATATAGTCACTGAAATGTTGTTGTATACCATAAATATATGCAATTTTAACTTTTAAATAAAAAGACATTTTTGAAAGAAAAATCCATTTCAGCTCTCCTAGTGGTATAGCCTACTCAAAAGCAGATACTAAACAATTCCCAAGCATAAATAATTAAAAGTTTCAAAGAACTTTTTTTTTGTGGTGTAACCAAGGATTGAACTCAGGCCATTGCACTTTCCAGGGAAGTGCTTATTCCACTGAGCCATCTCCCCAGCCCCTCAAAGTGCTTTTTTGTCTTATTTAATTTTGTATCTTCCACGAGACCCCTCAATTTTGTAGGCAAGGAAAATCCTGCATTTTCTACCCAATGCCACTCCATTCAGTTTCAGATTCCCTAAAAGCACATAGTTTTTCCATAACCAAGGGACTCTTGCAATAGAACGAACAGTTTTTAGCACTCAATACTAAACACCAGGGAGAGAGGAAAAAGAAATCTCAATGCAGAAAAAGGTAGCAAGGAGCGTTTTCTGCCTGAGCCCTGACTTGCAAGGTAGAAGGGCTGGCCCGAACTTCAGTTGGATGGTGACTACTGGCAACCCCATAAGCCTCCATGGAGAAATACACTAGTGGAACAGAGCTGTGGACACAGCACTGCAGGGGCTGGTGCGTTATTCAAGTTCAGACATCCTCCTGTAAAGGGCAATCAGCCAGTTGCCATCTTGGAGAGAGGCCAACTGAGCTCAGAACTCAGAGCAGATGTGGATTGATTCCATCTAGTGACTCCCAGTGTCAAGGTAAGGTGAAACTGAGATCAAGTCAGCAGAGGGTCAAGGAGCTGAACTGAAGTCATAGGCTGAACAAATCGGGTTCCAGCACAGCCAGAAACCAGCCTGAACTTCAGTGGAATTAAAGTGGCAGGCTTACAGAGACTCTACACTACCACGCCATAAATCTACAGCTGATTCTTCTTCCTCCTCCTCCTCCTCCTCCTCCTCCTTCTCCTCTTCTGCTTCTGCTTCTTCTTCTTCTTCTTCTTCTTCTTCTTCTTCTTCTTCTTCTTCTTCTTCTTCTTCTTCTTCTTCTTCGCTGCTGCTTCTTCTGCTTCTGTTTTCGCTTCTCCTTCTCTTCCTTCTCCTCCTCCTCCTTATCCTTTGGCTTTCTGATTTTTTTCTTGATTATTACATGAATATGAACATTGTTTCATTGTTTCTAGTTCTTTGTGTTATATTCTTGCTTTTATTTCTTCCTTCTCTCTTTTGATCCTGTCTTCACTAGTTTCCCAAAGTTCTCATGGTTTTTCTTTGTCCTCCAGCCCTGCTTCTGATATCTTTCTCTCTCTTATTTCTCTATTCCCTCTCCCCATGTCCCTTTTAAATTCTCTCCCTGTAGGTAAAATTGACATGTCAAGTCATGGATATAATTTTTCTGGTCTGCTTTAGCTTTGTTATAGAACTATAAGTCTAGCTCATGTGGTTAAGTTACAAATTAATACAAGTTTGGGCCATGGAGATGACTCAGCAGCCTACGTGCCTGCCTGGCAAGCACAAGGACCCAGGTTCAATCACCAGTAACACATGCTGTGCTGGCCTTACAACCCCAGGTGCACAATGCTGGCCACCCAAACCTGGGATGGTAGTGCACACCTGTAATCCCAGCATTGGCGAGGCTGAGACAGGAAGATTACTATGAGTCCAAGCTGCATAGCAAGACCCTATACCAAATAGATAGATAGATAGATAGATAGATAGATAGATAGATAGATTTTTTTAATGTAAGTTTGTTATTTTCGACACTATGTTTAAAGCTATTACTGATCGCACTACTTTAGCCAAAGGGACATAATTATTGTAATCGGCTGTTCTTCCTCATATGCCAAGTCTGAGATTGCCTACGGGTCATAAACAATAACATATGCCAGTGCCAACGAATGAAGGGGTAAGTCAAATAGGCAGCAACTTCTCATCCCCAAAATATTGAACAGGTTGGACCTTGGAACATACTCAAAACCTAAAAGCCAGCTATATCTGGGAAAAAAAATCTCTAAGAAGTACTAATTTCCTAAGGGTTCTCGACACTAGCAATGAAGACACATGCCACGAGCAATTTACAAGTAACAGTTGAAAAATTAAACTTAGAAAATGAGAAGACATAGAAGCAAGATGCCACCTCAGACTTCCAGGAGCTGTCGTAGTGTTGTCCCTCTAAAGCCTCATGCAGTCATGGAACAACAACTTCTAGAGTTTGAGATCAATTAATGATCAAGGGTAGGATTATGGGTGTGAGTACTGCTGGGATTATTGGTGTGAATACTACTCCCAGTCTGTGGTATATAGCCTGGATGTAACCTAAGGGAGACAGACCTGCTCTCTGCAGCCAGTGTTGCTGCTACTTCTCCATTTTGCTCTCTGCTCTTTGCCATGAACGGCTGCCCTCTGCCATGTGCTGCTCTGCCTTGGAGCCAGCTGAGTATAGACTGAAACCTCCAGTAACTGTGAGCTAAATAAACCTTTCCTTTGTCCCAGCAATGACAGAAGAGTAACTAAGACACTGGTTATTTTTTCTCAGGGCTGAGACAAAATACCCAACACTCCAAATTAAGGAAGGAAAAGTTTCTTAGCTCACAGTTTTTGGAGATTTTAGTTTGCAATCAGCTGATTCTAAGGCAGGGTGGCATGGCACAGAGGCAACAGTGTGAGGGAGCAGAAGATATCAAAGGCAGCAAGAGCCAAAGGTAAGAAGAAAAGCAACCTTTTCCACCACTTTATATTGTATTCTGGCTATCCATACACATCATCTCTGTACCCTCCTCTTCCTCAACCTCAAGATTTTTACGAAGAACTCCTGACCCCTGCTGAGTTAAGGTTTTTAAACTCAAATTGACACAATGTAACAACCATTACAATACATCCTTTGTCAACCTGACAACCAGATACATTTTTTAAACTAGTTTTCAGATACAAAGACATGCTTATTTATATGATTTTACAACTTGAACAGCATAACATAGGTTTACCAATCCTTAGGAAGCAATATTAAATCTATCAATATTATATTACATTAGAACCACAACACTATGCCCCTGACTTCCCAAAGACTCATGCACAGTGCTTTAGGCAAAAGGCATTCAGACCATCTCTAAGAGTTGTCAAAGTTCTAATAGTTTCAACCCTACTGAAAAGTCTAAGTCCAAAGTTTCTTCCATGATGTAAGGCAAATTCTTAGCTGTGAGCTCCTGTACAAATGAATGCAAAGTAAGACATTTCCAACACTTAACTGCATATGATAAGAATTTTTTGTTCCAAACAGGAGAATACAAAGGACTGGGACCAAACTAAGACCAAAATCCAGAAGGGCAAATATAAAGTTTTATAGTTTTATGTCCAGCAGCTGAGCAACTTATGCCACATTGTGAGCTCTAAAGGGCTTGAGTGAGTCCACACCTTGGCACTTTGAGTGGTTACAGTTCCCATGCCATATTTAGAACATGCTTTGCTTCTTCTTTGCAGCTTTTTGTAGATGATCTATGTTTATGGCTTCTTTTAACTCTGGGTTCTCCATGCACACACACACACAGTTCTATGTACTGCCCTCCCAGGGCACACTGCCTGGTCTCCCAGACCTTCTGAATTTGTGACAGTAGCCTTTTAAACCCCACAGCTCTTGAATTCTGCATGCACCTAAAGCCAAAAACATGTGGATAATACCAAGGTCTGCTGCCAGCTGGAGCAGTGGTCAGGCTTTTTACTCTATCAGCTGTAGTTGCTGAATTCCTGGGCACTCTGGATCACTGGGCACTCTGAATCTAACTTGGAGAAACAAAATTTTTATGCTGCTGTCATTTTGGTACATGGTGCAGCTGCTGCAATTTTGGAACATGTGTACTGGGGCTCTTTTCTCAGAGCAAAGTCTTTTACTTCCGTAGTTTTGAAGCTATAAAAGGTGGAGATTTAGCCAGGTGTGGTGGTGCAGGCCTGTAATCCCAGCACTCGGGAGGCTGAGACAGGAGGATTGTTGTGAGTTCGAGACCAGCCTGAGCTACAAAGTGAGCTTAAGGCCAGCCTGAACTGCATGGTGAGACCCTGTCTCAAAAAGACAAAAAAAAAGAAAAAAAGGTGGAGATTGGTGAATTTTGCGATGCCATCAGGCCATCTTGTATATTTTTTGTTTCTTATCAGTAGTAAAGACCTCAGCTCTATCTTTGTTATTTATAATTTTATTGGAGCTATCATTTGGAACAAACTCACAAAATTTTAAGTCATCTTACTGGGCCCTTTGCTTTTGATTCTCAACATAAATCTGGCTAAAAGCACCCAACAAGCGCCAGCCAGATAGTTCAGTGGATTAAACTGCTTAGGCAGACAGAGGGACCAGGGTTTGATCCCTGGCATGCCATGCTGGCCCCGCCCCTAGGGCACACTGAGATGGCAATTGAGACAGCATGGTGGCACATGCCTGTAACCCCAGGGCTTGGGAAGCTGAAAACAGGAGGATCATTATGAGTCCAATCTGTATAATAAGACTCTATAGATCCTGTACTAAATACATTTTTTAATAAAACACCCAACAATAGCCATACAACTGTCCCTAAATTTGACTGCCTTGAAATTTTTTCTGTTAGCTTATTTTACTGTCCTAAATCTCAGCCTCTGACAAAGTATCTGGATGCAAGCAAAATGCCGACAAACTTTCTGCCAAGCCTTAACAACACTGTCTGCAATCCAGCAGCTGATGTAGTCATTCTTCCCAGTAGAAAACTCTTGAGCTTGGTCTTTACCAGTTTTTGGTCTTCTCAGCTTTAACCAGAATCACTCATACAGAACAGCCTAAGGTATTCCCGTGCTACTCTTTCAGTGACCTCTCTCAACCTTTTAAAACTCTTCCCACAAGCTATTCCCAAAGGCTCTTGCACCACACGGTCAGGTGTAGTCACAGCAACAACACCGCTCCTGGCACCAAATTCTGTCTTGGTTGCTTTTCTCTCGCTGCTGAGATAAAATACCTGATATCCAAAATTAAGGAAGGAAAGATTTACTTAGCTCAGAGATTGTGGAGATTTCAGTCCATAATTAGGTGGATTCAAGGTAGGGTGGCATGACAGAGAGGAAACAGTTCATGGTGGCAGAATACAACAAATACAGCAATAGCAATAACAAAGGGGGGCAGGGAAGCAAGGCTCTTTTACCCTCTTATGCTGTATGTGGGATATTGGCCCACATCATCTCTGTGTTCTCCTCTTCCACAAATCAGGATGTTTACAAAGTAAGGATCCTGGCCCCCTGCTGAGTTAATTTCTAAACTTCTCAGGTTGACATGATGGATCAACCATTACCAGGGCAATAAGAATAGAACAATTTGAAAGCCACTCTCCTGTACTATCTGAAGGAAGTAGCATAGCAGATGAATGAGACTCTAAACAAAATTCAAATCAGAAATAATTTTTCATATAACTACAGAAATGGTAACTCTAATAAAGGACATGGTTAGTGACTATAGAGAAGACACAATTTTAAAAATAGAGAAGCTTAGGAAAATGATGGAAACCATGAATGCCCAAAATAGGAAATGGAATACATGAAACAGATACAAGCAGATATCCAGGAGATTAAAAATTCCATTGGAAGCATTCATAGCAGAATGACCCATTGTGAGCATACAATATTAGATATAGAAAACAACAATAGGACAGTGCTTATAAAATGAAAAATTTCTTTAAAATAGTAAGGGTCCATGAAAAATCAGTCTAACACATGCAAGATAATTTAAAGAAGAATGATATAAGAATAAATGAAAAACCAAGAGATGGTGCAAACAACATAAAAAACCTGTTCACAGAAGTAATGGCAGAAAACTTTCCAAGCATGGAAGAATTGACCTACAGATAAGGAAAGCATGTAGAACTCTAGTTAGTCATAATAATAATATTTAAAAAATCTACACCAAAGCATATAATGATAAAGATCCCTGAAATTCAAAATAAGAACAAAATTTTAAAAGCTATTAGACAAAAGACATAAATCACTTATATAGGAGGCCCATCAGAATCACAGCAAACTTCTAAACACGAACCCTCAAATGAAGGAGAGCTAGCAGTGAAGTATTTCAAGCCCTAAAAGAAAACAAGTTCCAACCCAGATTAAAGTAACCCATAAAACTATAAATCATTTTTTTTTTGTGGCAGCAAGATCTGCAAATAAAGGGGTGTAACAGAAGGAGTGCGGCAGGGCCAGTGGCTGGCAATGAGGCCTTGCCTGGGTGACTGGCGGGCCCACACAGCTGGGGTCTGCAGAGGATTCAAAGTGGCCAACGAAGAACCTCATCCCAAAAAGGTTTGATTGCGTGAAACAGGTTTCAAAGTTATGGTAAGAGATGAGTTAATTCTAAGATGGAAACAATATGAAGCATATGTTCAAGCTTTGGAGGGAAAGTACATGGATCTTAACTCAATGATACAACTGGATTACCAGAGTCAGAAGAAAGGCTAAGGCAACAATAGCAAGAATCTGTATGCAGGGAAAACATCCTCATACTGTGACTAGCAACCAAGGAACCAGAGATGCAAGAGTGGACTCGTCAAATTCAGTACCTCAAGCAAGTCCAGCAGCTGTTACCCAACTGAGATAAACAATGGTAGACCCAGCAATCACCTAAAAATGAAAGCTGAACTAGAACAGACTAAAGACAAACTGGAACAAGCTCAAAATGAACTGAGTGCCTGGAAGTTTACACCTGATAAAGGCCTGATGCCGTTGGACTATTCTGAAGGAGAAGCCAACTCTGAAAAATTCCCCTTCTAGAATATTTAGACACTTGAGAAACGTTGTTTGAAGAAAATAGAGGGAAAAACAGAAGTCTTTAGTCTGTAGTACACTGTATCTTCAGACAATTGGAGGATTAAAAACCTACAGAGATTTCAAGTCATGAATTGAACATGTAAAATTCCAGTAAATGTAAAAATGGAATACACATCACTCTTAACCTTTAGCACAGTGACTTAGAGACACTGTATATCAGTTTTGCCAATAAGACTGTGGACTTCATGATTGTTTGATTGTTGTTGAACTTCTGGGTAAAAACTCAAATAGGGCGAGTTTTGCTTTTAAAGGGTTTATTGCTAAGAAACAACTTTAATAATCATGAGACAAATAACAATGTTGTAAAGTAATATATATCTTTTAACCATTTAGCTTAGGGCTCTATATTACTTAATAGAGCCTAAAATGGTTTTATATTTTTTAGCAAAGGGTCTACAGGATGTTCAGGGTCTCACTACTAGATCCTACTTGTAGGGATCTGCCTGTTTACAGCTTCCCAAGAGCTGGGATTATAGGCACACACAACCGTGCCCAGTCTCAATTGCTGTCTCAGCGTGCCCTTGGGCACAGCTGGCCCGGCAGGCCCGGGGATCAAACCCCCAGCCCCTGCGCCTGCTTGCAGGTGTTTTAATCTGTGGAGTTATTTGGCTGCCCCCCTAAAATAGTTCTAATCAATGGTTTATTCTTTGAATGGTTACAAAAACTATAGATAATCTTTTAACTAAGGACTGTACACACATGAAGGAGTAGTATCAAACTTCAGGCTTAAAACTGTTGGAAGCATTATAAACACTCATTTCACAACTAAAACATATAAGGATAATTGGCTGTGATGAGACTCATTGCATATTTTTTTAATAGTGAACTTTATGAAACCCTCATCCCATTCAACAGGCACATGTTAAAAGAATTGTCCTTGGTGTTAATGGGGCAATGTGTTCCTTCATTGTATTTGAACCTTTTATGTTAACATGTCTGATATTAAATTAAATGTGCCTTTAATAAAAAACTATACTTCAAAACTGATGAGAGGGGCTGGTGAGATAGCTCTGTGGACTGCAGCAGCTGCTTAGGCAAGCACAGGGACCACAATTCAATCTCCAGCACAAAATGCTATGCCGGCCCTGCCCGCAAGGCAGACTGAGTCAGCCAGAGTCTGGGCATAGTGGCATAAGCCTGTAGTCCCATTACTGGGGAGGCAGGAAACAGGAGGATCATTATGAAGCCAAGCTGTGTGGTGAGACCCTGTAACAACCAAATACATTTAAAAAAAAAACTAATGGAGAAATAAAGTGTTTTTGTGACAAAGAACACCTGAAGAAATTCATAAACACCAAAGCAAGACTCAAAACTATACTGAGAGACTGGGTGTGGTGGTGCACACCTGAAGTCCCAAAGTGTTTGAGAGGCTGAAAACAGGAGAAGCACTATGAGTTTGATCTGTGTAGTGAGACTGTAGAACCTGTACTAAATACAAAAAAGCAAAGTAAAACTTCTGAGGGACACTCTAGAAAGAGATTAAAAAAAAAAGAACTACAACTTTATGAATCCAACCAAATGAACCCAACAATCCAGGCAAATAATAAAATGAGAGGATGAGCCAAAAACAGGAAAATAACATGACAAGGATAAGTCACTGATAAGCATCAGTTATAACAATCAATGTAAACAGTCTCAATTTACCAATCAAAAGAAACAGACTGGCAGAAAATATCAAGAAGCAAGATCCATGCTATATCTTGGTCTTAACCATCCAGCAGAAAAGTATTTTAAAAAAGGTAAAAAAGTAAAACCATATTAATATGCTGAGCTGTAAAAGGCTCAAGTCAACAACTTCTAACATTGCCAATTCTGTGGATAATCCACTATTATTATGGACTACTGGAGTATATTGGATTATTTTGCTGAATTCATGTACCTATGGTGTTTAAATGGCAAGGGAATACCCATTTCTGACACAACTAAACAAAAAAGGGGATCTAAATGAAGGAACATTTTGTATCTGTATATACAAAATAGTTAAGATAGATACAACTACTAGGTCTTCATTCAATGAGAAGAAAGATTTGTACCAATAGTGTTTGGACAGGATACCATGTCTGCATCTTGTATTATAAATGTTTTCTATTAAAACAACAATATGCAATGTATTAATTATTAAAACTTTCAAACTATCTCATTGCTATTTGTTTCTCAATACAATTAATTTTTTAAAAATTCAGATAATTATACTACTTACCATTTGAATGCAGCAACAATATTGGTATATATTAATTTATTTTGTATTACTAAAAATATAAAAAAATTTTGTTAAAAAATAAGAAAGATCCAAAACTATTTTGTATACAAGAAACACATTTAATTTAAAAAAATGCTACATGTGACAGGAACCCAGAAAAGCAGAGGTAGCTATTCTATGTACTTTGCAGACAAAGTGGATTTCAACCCAAGATTCATTGAGACAAAGAAAGTCACTACATTCTCATAAAGGGAACAATCCTAGAGAAAGAGATAATAATCATAAATACATGCACACACCAAATACCAGTGTGCACAACTATATAAAAATATTAACAATCATAAAAATATCAAATAAGCACTAATACTAGTGTAATGGGTGACCTCAATAACTGTCACAATTAACAAATCAAATAGACAAAAAAATCAACAAGGAAATATCAGAACTGAACCAAACACTTGAACAAAGGCACAAGTAGATATCTGTAAATATGCTACCACATCAAAATATATACTTTTATCAAACTCTGTATTTGAGTAAGAGGAAAAATACAGAAGAAATGGACAAATTCCTGGAGACATATGAATTAACAAAGTTAAATCTAGAAGATATAACAATTCTAAATAAACCCATGTCAATGAAGGAAACTGAAGATATAATTCAAAATCTACCTACAAAGAAAAGCCCACATCCTAAAGCATTTGCTGCTGAATTCTACAAGAAATTTAGAGACCTAATTACACTCTTTCTCAACCTCTTTCATGAAACTGAGAGGAAAATAATACTTCCAGACTCATTCCTTTTAGCAAGCATTTTCCCAAGCCCAGAAAAGAATCCAAAAAAGAACTATAGCTCAATCTCCATTTAAAAAAAAAAAACAGACGCAAAAGTTCTCAATATGATATGAGCAAACAGAAATCAGCAAATCATCAAGATTATTTACCATAACCAAGTGTGATTAATTCCAGGGACACAGAAATGGTTCAACATGTGAAAATCAGTATATGTAATGTATAAAATTAATAGAGCCAAGAATAAAAGCCAAGGATTATCTCAATGGATGCAAAAAAAGTATTTGACAAAATCCAACATCCATTTATGATAAAAAGAAAAACCCTACAGAAAATCTGAATTAAAAATCTTTATCTTAATCTGATAAAAGCTATCTATGACAAATTAACAGCCAAAACCATACTAAATGGGCAAAACCTGAAAACTTTCTTTCTAGAAAGATTTTTTTCCTAGCTCAGGCTGCCTTAAGGGCAGGTGAGGCTTATGAAGCTGGGATTGAACTGTGATCCCCTGAGCCTGAGTTTGCTCAAGCAGGCACTTTAAACAGCTGGGCTAACCTGCAAGCCCCCCCTTAAAGCTTTCAATCTAAAATCAGGAATAAGACAAGAATGTTCACTATCACCACTCTTATGCAATATGCTTCTGGAAATATTAGCCAGAGAAATTAAACAGGAGAAAAAGAATAAAGTAATAAGGATATGAAGGGAAAAAGTTAAATTATCATTATTTGTGAATGACATGATATTCCACATAGAAGACACCCAAAACACCAAAAGACTTGCACATTTAATAACCAAATTCAGTACTGTAGCTAGATACAAATCCAACACTGAAAAATCAATAACATTCCTATACACAAACAAAAAACTCACTGAGAGAGAAATTAGGGAATGAATACCTTTCACAATAGCATCCAAAAAATAAAATGCCTAGGAAACAATCTAACAAAGAAAATAAAAGACCTTTACATTGAAAGTGACAGTGGCCTGAAAAATGAGACTGAAGAGGGTATCAGAAAATGAAAAGATGTTATTGAGTAAGAAGAACCAATATAGAGAAAATGGCCATACTTCCGAAATTGTTACACAGACTTAATACAATGTGGATCAAAATATCAACAGCATACCTCCCAGAAAAGAAAAAACAATTCTAAAATTTATTTGGAACCAGAAGAGACAAAGAATAGCAAAAAATATGTTGGGTCACAAAGGCAAAGTAGGAAGCATTACAGTCCCTGACTTGAAACTGTACTACAAAGCTAATGTGACTAAAAACAAAACAAAACAACATGACGCTGGCCAAGCAAAACATAACAAAGCAAAAACTCTGAGGATCAGTGGAACAGATTAGAAGAAACAACTCAAGACACACTCAGCAACCCTATCTTTAACACAGGAGCCATATTCACATGTTCACTAGAAGAAAGATAGCCTCTTCAATGAATGGTACAGGAAAACTGGCTTGCCACATGCTGAAAATTAAAACTAAACCTATATCTTTCACCATGCACTAAGTTTAAATTAAAATGGACCAAACATCTAAATGGTAAAACAGAAATACTAAATCTGCTAGAAGATAGAATTGGTAGAACTCTTGAAGATAAAGGTGTAGGAAAAAAAAAAAAAAAAAAAAAAAAAACCTGATAGCACAGAAAATATTACAAAGAATCAACCACTGGGATCTTATCTTATTAAAAAGCTTTGCAACATTCTGTAACTCAGTGATGCCCCAAATTTTCTGATGAAGGAGATTATGGGGCCACAGAGGAAAGCTGTCAAGGATGTAGAGTGTGCCTAAGGAGAGTCACATGGAGAGAAAACATTCTCTCAGGCTTTCACAGAGAGCAAATTGGTCAAACAATGACCGTGACTCATCCACATGACTGACATTGACAAAGGATCTACAAAGTTCTGTACAGGGTTTCAGGGCATATCTTGAGGGGATTTGACTGACCTTGTCAAAGACTAAAGTTGCATTTCTTGTTATATAGGTCTCGCTTTATCTAGGTCTTAACCATCCAGCAGAAAAGTATAAAAATGAGGTATAAAAAGTAAAACCATATTAATATGCTGAGCTGTAAAATGCTTCTAACATTGCCAGTCCTACAGATAATCCACTACTATTATGGACTACTGGACTATACTGGATTATTTTGCTGAATTCATACACCTACAATATTTGAATAGCAATCAAATACCCATCTGACAAAACTAAACAAAAAAAAAGGGATATAAATGAAGGACCCTTTGTATCTGCAATACAAAATAGTGAAGATATACAGCTACTTTCTCTTAATTCAGTGAGAAGAAAGATTTGTACTAATAGTGTTTGGACAGGATATCATGTCTGCATCTTGCACTATAAATAATCACTATGAAGTCAACAATATTCAATGTATTAATTACTGTAACTGTTCTACTTATTGGTTTTGAAACTGCCTCGTTGCTATTTTTTTCTCAATAAAATTAATTTTAAAAAAGCTTTGCATATGGGCTAGGGAGACAGTTTGGTGGTCTAAGCACTGGCCTCGCAAGCACAAAGACTTGGGTTTGATTCCCAGAACCAAACACTGTGATAGCCCCACCCTAGGTGTACTGAGCGAGCCACTGAAACTGGACGTGGTGGTGCACACCTATAATCCAAGCACTGGGGAGACTGAGACAGGAGGATCACTATGAGTCCAAGGCTACATAGCAAAACCTTGTACCAAATAAATAAATAAAATTTTGCGGAGCAAAAGAAACTACCAACACAATCACAGAGTAGGAAAATGTTTTTGCAAGCTGTTCCTTACACTAAGGAATAATATCTAGAATATATAAAGAGCTAAAAAAAAAAAATTAAACCCCCAATTTTAAAGATTCAATTAAAAAACATGCATCTGAAATGAATAGACTTTCCAGATGAAGCAGAAACAACAAACAAAAATATTAAAAAATGTTGAACAATACTGGTCATTTAAAAAATTAAAACAATGCTGAGATTTCATCTCACTCTAGAAAGAGTAGCTACTATCAAGAAATCAACCAATATCAAATGTTGGTGGGGCTGTAGGGATAAAAGAATGCTTCTCCATTGTTGGTAGTATAGACTAGATAAATGGATGCACTTGACACCATTCAGTTAAGTGAGATACATCAGACATATATGTGTTAATACTGCATTGTTTCTCTGGTGTGAAAAGCCAAAAGGTAAATAAGGACCAAATGTATAATAGAGTTGGCCTCCTGCTTAAGCAGACACAGGGCCTAGGGTTTGATCCCCAGTGTGCTGTGCTGACCCCGCCCCCAGGGAGCACTGAGACAGCAACTAAGACTGGGTGTGGTGGTGCACGCCTGTAATCCTAGCACTTGAGAGGCTGAAAACAGGATCAGTATGAGTCTGATCTGTGTAGTGAGACCCTATAGACCCTGTACTACATACATTAAAAAAAAAGCATAATAGATACTGGAAGATAAAAAGAAAATATTCAAACGGGAAGGAGAACAAGGAAGACAGAATTAGGGAGCAGAAGTGACATTAAAAAAAGAGAGTAAATGGGAAAAATGCAAACAAAATTTTTGTAAACAAGAAGGGAAAGAGGGGTTGAAAGTAGGGAAGGAGAATAGGAAAATAGGAAGAAGCAAAATATATTATGTACAGGTGCAAATTCCCTCTGATGGATGTTAACATTATGTATATCTAAAAGGTACCAATAGAACTTAACAAAGAAATACCTCTTGTATTTTCATAAATACCATTAATTAAAAGAACGTGACTAGGACCTCACCACTGAAAAGAATTTTCAAACTATGAGTTCATTTATAAATTTTATCTCACTGATATTCATTTAATCTATTCCTTCTTAGTAATTATGTTGACTTGCCACTTAAAAGTGCCCCTTGAAGGAGGTCAGGAAATCGCACTCCAAAATAAGTTGCATTAGGTATACTTACCACTGTAAGCCACAAGTATTTGAAAACTACCAAAATTCAGAGGGGGGCTTTCTGAATTATCATGAGCTACTCATAAAACAGAACCTCTGAAAGGAACACTATTGTTAGCACTCCTCTCCTCAGGGATCTGCAGCAACCAAGAAGACTGACTGAGATCAGGAGAAACTCAAATCTAGTCACAAACCATCACTTATTCCTTTGAGAACCCATTCAATAATCCCCCACTTATGTGTTCTAAGGATGCCTCTCTTCTTCACTACTTGACCATTATATCTGATCTAGCAGGCAAGGGTGATTACCTTTTTTTTTTCCAGTTGGCCTGCCTGATAACTGTAGTCATTGCCTTTAAACATTGAGAATATCTCCAAAAAGAGATATAAAGGATGACTCGGGGCTCTGTAATGTTGGAGAACCTGTGGGAGTTCCTCCAAGTCAATTCAGGTACAGAATTCCAGAAAAGAGAAATGACAGGCTGGATTGCTCTGAGAGGGCTTCAACAGAAAGTAGAACTTAAGCGGGATATTAAGGAGCAAACATCACAGAACAGTTAGTGTATGAAATGGTATAATGTTTGAAAGTAAGGATATTTTTCACAGACCATAAACAGACAACTTCTACATAAGGATAAGATTTATCGGGAGATGAAACTGAACATTGTAACCTGGAACTGGATGGTGATGAGTTCTAGATAGCAAGAAAAAAAAAAATTTTTGTATCTTAGGGAAGGGTTTACAGGGTTTTCAGGGTCTCACTACTAGAAAGGATTTGTAGTAATCTGCCTGTTTACAGCCTCCCAAGAGCTGGGATTACAGAGGCACACCACCACACCTAGTCTTATTCGCTGTCTCAGCACACCCCGGGGGCAGGGCTGGCATGGCAGGCCCGGGGATTGAACCCTCCGGACCCAAGCAGGTGCAGGTGCTTTAATCCACTGAGCTGTTTGGCCAGCCCTAAAATATTGACCAAAAATAATGATTTGCTCTTAAAGAATTTGGGGGGAAAAAGGCTGACATACTTGATGATGTGCAAGGTAAGTCAGAGCCAATCAGACTGCTAAGAAATCTTCTAAAAGGCTGTCAAATTGCCAGTTATAGACAGAAAATGCTTGAAATATTTAACATTTTCTACCAGTTGGCCAGTACTATAAAGAAATTAGAAGACCAGAGCACAATCCTCTAAAAAAGGGAATTATCTCCCACTGTTCATTTCCATGTAGAGAATGCATAGGGAGATAGGTTTCCCTTGGTTTACATGAGACTATGCACTCTTTATGGACATCGTCACCTCCTGTGGTGTGGGTGAGTGTACAGCTCTGGGAGGAGGAGCAGGAAAGAGCTGTCCAGAGTAGGGAGAAAGCACTGGAGTTCCAAGAACTTACCAATCCAAGAAGGAAGGAGGAAGAAGAGAATAAAGATAAAGCAAAGGAAAACTGGACCCTAAGCCAGGATAAGAGCCAACGAGGACTCCTTAATGGTCACAGGATTCTTCTCAGAATTTACAGGCACTACATTATTGCAAAACACAGACATTCCCTTTTCAGGGTTTGAAAGTGATTTACAAATAGACAAAGGAGCCAGGCAGGTGGTGGAGCAAAACCAGTAAGTATGATCAGACCTAAGGCCACAACTGACATTTCCAATGTTTCTCCTCAAATACAGAACTCAGAAACACCGTGCCACACTAAAAGCACTGCCTGAAAAGATATGCTCATCTGACTAGGTACTAAGGGAGTCACCCTTCCCATTAATTAGACACTGTAAAGTAACAGCATGGCTTCCACATTATCATCTAGACAAGGATCTAAGCCATGAAGCCTTGGCACAGGAGTCTAAGGCAGAGCACACACATTTCTGAAAGAGCGATCCAAAAAGGTAGAACAACTAAGCCCACACAATAACTTCCAAGCTATTACTTACACCCCAGGTGCTATGCTAATGAGAATAATTTATAATAACTAAGATCCAGAGTAGCCTTCAGAAAAACAAAAGGGTGAATAACTCAGCTTTAGGTTTAAAATGAAACCATTCCCAGTTTTCTAATTCACAATTTACAAACATGATTCCTTCCTGAAAATCAAAAACGAAACTGTAGACTATGTTACAACCCCAATTACAATCCAAGTCTTCTCATAGAGAAAGAATGTGGCAATTACTGCCCTGCCTGTGGCTGGCCCATGATTCAAAGTCCCACAGAAGAATGCCACTCCATCACCATGGCAATCAGAATTCTCCCAGGGGAATTCAGTAGTTTTCATTTGAAGTCTCCAGAGAAAAGCCCATAAAGGGGTGTTAAAAATAAAAAAGGAAACAACAATTAACGCCCAATTTTCTGCTGCTGGGATGCTCTTCTTCAGGTGAGGAACATACAAGGAACTTATCTCACAGCATATTTCACATGCAAAGTCAAAGTTCATTTACGTAAGAGTGTAATTGAGCCAATAAAATATTTTGAATATAAAGTTGAAAAGGTAATTATTAACAAGACAGAAGCAAGTTCTTCTAAAATATTAAATATTCACTCTATCTTTGAATATAATGTCACAGAATCTGTTAAATACCCACCTAAATCAGTTGTTTTCCTGTTAACACACAATAATGGTACATATTAATGGGATTCATACATATTTCCTTACATACACATAGATTGCATCAATCATATCTAAATTATCAGTTTAATGTTATGAGCTGTTTTCTTTATGCAGTTATGTTAGCAAAGCCTAAAAACTGTATTTTAAAGTTGAATATTTTATGCATAATAAAGGTTAAATACAAAGAAAATGTATAGTAATTCTAATTTCAAAATAAAATATTTTCAATTCTTATAGTTTTACACACATTAATCTAAAAATACTATTGAAAGTAAAAGTAACTACAACCAAATATGAAATTAGTGTAAGATAATCAAGATCACTAGGAAGGTTTTAGCAAAATAGTCTCAGCATAAAATCTACCAAATATCCCTAATCTGGTATAGAATCAGATAGAAAATCAAAATTGAAATTAAGCTAATAAACCAATATTAAATATTATCAGTGAAACACAAACCTTGTCTGGATTGAACACAATATATTAAAAATTATGGGATATGGCCAAAATAGTATTTGTTCAGTAGACTTGTGCCAACATTTGTTCCTAGACAAAAATAAATTAGTTAAGCTATCAGCTGAGGAACCTAGAATTACATTGTAAATCTAAATGACTACTGTCAAAGATAGAATAATGAGGGGCTGGGGAGATAGCTTGATGGTCTAAGCACCTTCCTGGCAAGTGCAAAGACCCATGTTTGATCCCCAGCACTGCATGCCATGTACCAAATAAATAAATATGTTTTAAAAGACATAATAATGAAATATAAGCAACACCAATAATGAGAAGCAGAAAAATAACTTTTACATGTATAATTTCCAAGACTAGCAAAAACACCAGAAATCTAATCCCCTATACCAGAAATCTAAGAACACATAAATAGAATTCTTCAGTGATAACATTACAACATGGTGTTCAGTAGTGTGAGTGTCTGTGTGTGTGTGTGCACCAGGGATCAAACTCAGGGCTATGCACTTGCCAGGAAGGCTTTCAGCCACTGAGCTACACCCCTGGCCCAGTATTCACTATTTTAAAAGGAGATGATTCATGTACTAGCATAGAGGAGATATGCAAGCCTCATACATACTCACATCAGGCCCAGGATTGTGCCACATTCCTGTGCCCATTTCATTCATTTCCTGACATTTTACTTTAAATCAACTCATTAAAAAGAGAGAAAAGTAAACATCTTACCATTCTATAGTAATATTGTGAGAACACATGTCTGATGGAAATATTTTGCTATCATAAAGTAAATCTTCCTTGACCCAGTCATGGACAAGGAATCCCAGCCCTTTGGGTGATGCAAGTGAGCCTGATAGCCTCAGTTGGCTCTGGTTTAGAACCAACTGGTCTACTCCTTCCTGGCTTGTGACAAACCAGCCAGTGCCAGAGTGTCTTTCCAAGGTTGCTTAATGGAGACAGTAGCAGAACCTATCAGAAGTGGTGGACAGGGATGGTTCCCAACTTCCATCTTTACAAATATTATGAGCATGGAGATGGATGAAAAATAATCAAGGACATGTATTTGTCTTCAATTCCAAGGTTCCTGTGACACCAGGAACAAGCAGAAAGGGACTATTAGAAATATTTAAATATTTTGCCAGTGTACATGCACTCAGTGCCTACTGGGATTTCCCTAACTCTTTTGGCAAAGAGGATGTGTCTCCTTTCCTTCCTTAAACAAGATTTTCCAGAACTTACTGAGGGAGGAATAGAACCTAAATACTCCCCCAAATCATAGAGAGAATCCAAGCCCCCTAGATACCTAGATATCTCCTGTATTTCAAAGACTCTGGATAAATTACTGTTTAGACATTGTTCTTTTTTGCTTAGAACAATTACTCACTACCTCTCTCAGTCCAATAGTGAAAAATACTTTCCTGAACAAGAACTATGATGGGATTGGAGCACATCTGGTGCCAGAAGCTATGATGTTACAGTTAATGTGAAAGGCAGAGTAACAGGAAGGAAAGGTTTCAGGGGAAACTGAGCACAACTGCACAGCATGGACCTGTTGATGCCCCACCCTGGATGACATCTTGGTTTCCATGGGTTTGCCACAGTACCAGCTCCATGCAGAATCTGTGCAACACAGTAATTCTGTGACTGCACCACTGTCCTGCAGCACGAGTGGGAGGAAAGTGCAGGACCCAACCTGAGAAGCTGGGTCTTTATTCCCTGAACTTTTTTTTAAAAATGCATTTAGTGCAGGGCCTACAGGGAGCACAGATTCTCACTGCATAGATCAGACTCATAGTGATCCTCCTGTTCTCAGCCTCCCAAGTGCTGGAATTGGTGTGGGCCACCAAACCCTGTCTCCATTGCCATCTCAGAATGCCCCGGAGGTGGGGCAGGCACGGCATGCTGCGGATTGAACCAGCCACTGTGCTCTGCCTAAGCAGGTGCTTTAAGCCTGCGGAGCTATCTGGCCAGCCCTCCCTGAATGAACTTCTAAAGGCAATTTCTGCTATTCTGTTTTCAGTCTTCCTGCATTTTAATGTGTCCCGGATCTTTTCATTTCAGGACAATGCATTCTTGATCTATTATTTCAACTCCTAACCTGAATGCCATACCCCATCCCCTTTTGAAAACTTATTAATGATTTTTGTTAAGAAACAAATTGCCTTGATATGAGGTGATTAAATCCCTAGGTCCAGTCCTGGGTAACAATACTCATTTTAGACCCTGATTCTGATATTGACTCCTCTGTGATATTGGTAACTTTTAAACTTTGTGTGCCTCAGTTTCTCCACAAACTAAATGAAAAATATATGCTTACCAGAAAGTTGCAGTAAATGATATATTCTTCGCCCAGGAAAACACTGATTAAATGTTAACTGCTAATATTATTTAGACTGTATCAATTATAACCAGCAAAGTACCAACAAGTTTTGGGGAAAAATAAATTGTATTCCTTCTCTAATGGACAATAATTTTAGTTTAATAAATTAACTATCAAATCTTAAATTTATCAAAATCCTTAAAAATAAGTTGCCTACCCATTTTCCCTAATTTGATTATTTACAGTGAATAATCTTATATTCTGTTTCATTATTATTTATATGATAAATAATCTAGAAAATAAATTGTTTCACAAATGAGAAAATCATTAGCATCACTGTGTCTTCACTGTACCAATTTCTACAATACACTCTGCGCAAAATATAAACTCCATGTATACATTTAGGAAATTAACCAAAATTTGGAACTATAAAAATCTGATTTCCTGTATGTCTCTTGATCCTTTACACTACAATAAAACTTACGTAAATTGAAGTCATATATTTTCCCACATATATTACAGTGACCTTTATACAGCTAACATCCCATAATTTAGCTAACTGTCATAAATTTTAAGAGTATATATATATGGTGAAAGAAAAGAGAAAAACAAAGTGTGAGAGAAGTTCCTTGAGAGGAGCAATGGGGTCGCTCAGGGTCCTGGCTTCCCTCTTAGTCCTGTATCTGCTGCAGGGCTCGAACGCTTCCCTAGTACAGCTGAAGGACAATGGCTATGAGGATGTCATCATTGCTATAGATCCCGATGTGCCAGAAGATGGAGAAATAATTGAGCAAATAAAGGTGAGTAACAAAGGGAGTTTCTTTGGTTTTAATTATGAGGAAAGAAAATTAATAGTGACTGGCTATTATGGAAACTACAGCAAGTTTGGAAGAAGCTTGGTACAGCAAGGACAGTGCTGGAGGGATAGAGGGAAGTGGAGTCCCAGACAGGGTCCCATTTGTCTGAAGAACAAAGCAAAGTTCAGGTCCTCCCTAAGCCTCGGTTTCTCCATCTGTAACTTAGCTCTTGGACTCGCATGATCTTGAAATAATTACTTATTAAGTGTTTATGTCATGTTGGAAGAAAGAGGCATAAATTAATAGGTGATGTTTCTGGCCTCATAGATTGTACGTTATTATAAGACACATGCTAGAAATGAATAAAATACCAGGTGAGATGTAGTAAGTTTCTTTGGTGTACAATAAATCAGGTACAGGATACAGAATGTGAAGTAGTTGGAACAGAGGGAGAACATGAGCTACTGTAGAATGTAGGGGAGTCAGGGAAGACCGCACCAAGGATGTGACATCTGGGCAGAGGCAGGGGTGAGTGAGAGAGGGGTGTTTTGGGAATCTGCTAGATGGGAACAGTATGAGACAGGAGCCTGATTGATGTGGCCAAGAAAACAGTGATGGGGGTGCTGGAGCTGGAGTGGCAGCAATACCATCTCACAGGTCAGACCTGGGCTTTTGTCCTGAGTGAGATGAGCACCCATAGAAGGCTTTGGAGCAGAGATGCATGCACACATATGTTTTCTGCAGTCACTCTCAGAGGTGGGGGAAATGGTGGAAGATTTCCATTGTGGCTCCTTTTGTATAAATACTGCTATCACATAGAAGTTTAGAGGGGCCATGTAGAGAGCTAAGGCTGGTGAGCAGGAAGTAGGACAGGGAGGTCATGGTAAAGATCATTAAATTGTGTAATTTTTAAGATATTTTCAGGGTATTAGAAATAATATAGTCTAATTGTCTAGATGTATGTGGGGCAGCGAAGGAAGGAAATGTAAGAGTTGAAGAAGGCTTCAAGGCTTTGCCTCAAAACTTGGAAGTATGGGATTTTTCTTTAACCAGGAATGAAAGTCTATAAGTGGAGAATATTTGGCAGTTGGAGATGCAATTAATTTGGGGCATTTTGAAGATGAGATGCCTTTTACATATCCAAATGTGAAAATAGGAATCCAAGTTCACGACAAAAGCTTGTATGTAGATAAAAATTTGAGAGCCAGAAAATGATATCAGTGACTGAGCCATGATTCAAGGCAACTGGGTGAGTAAAACTGGAAAGGGAACACCTACAAATGTAGCTAAAGGACTCAGATTTTCTAAAGTTTCTTCTCACTACAATATTATATATTGCTATTTTAGCTATATGAATTATTTTGTTTCCTTTCCTTAACATCAATATCCAATAATTCTTTCTATTAAAATCCTCCACTCAGGGGACAGGGAGATGGCTCAGTAGAATATGCACTTCCTTGGCAAGCACAAGGACCTGAGTTCAATCCCTGGTTCTGCCAAAAATAAAATAAAATAAAATAAAATCCTCCACTCCAGGGTCCTGTTTAAGCTTTTTAATGTACATGACCTGAATGATGACCTTATCATTCATTCCTTATAAGCTCTCTGGCCGTACAAGATTGTTTCTTTATTGTTATTTTTGGAATTCTAGGAGAAAATGCAGATTGCTTTACTAAAAGAGCGTGGATTTGGGGAACAAACAGCTGATTCTGAAGGATAGATTTTAGTGTTTAGATAATCAGTTTGCTTCAAACACTTATGAACCCAGAAGCCACTATTTGATAGAATGATGTATAAAAGGGAAGAAACTTCTTAACATGGTCCTCTATTAAATAACACAAATAGAAATTCAATCATTTGCATCACATTTTTTTTATATTGAGGTCTCTACAAATTCTATATATTTGCACAATCAGGAAACTGTGAAATACCATATCCACGTTATACACAAAGGAAAACTTGGCTTCTCAAAAGCCAAATGATTTTTTTTGAAATTCACATTATGCAGCAATGTAAGAATTAAGATCCAACTCATGAGATTTGAAGATTTAGAAACAGATTTGTGTTCTGGCTTGGATAAGACAACAAAACAACCCAACTAAGAAAAATCACTTTTAAACACTGGTGAGCCAACTGTAGTGACACATGTCTGCATTCCTGGTTACTAGGAAGTCTGAGACAAGATTGCAAGTTTAAAGCTGATCTGGGTAATATAGCAAGAACCTTCTCAATTTTTTTAAATAATAATTTATAAAAACCTGGAAAGTATCTCTGAGTGTGACTGCATTCAATTCTCAGTCCTGCAAAAGAAAAACACTGATGAATCTATTTTTTTTAATCCTATCCTTAAGTGTACCATCCAACCATACTAAAAGGTATGCTGCTTTATAATTCATGGCCAGATGTGATCAATTTTCAACTTTTTTGAAGATTGATGTTTCTTCTTGCTTTGAAAGTAATTACTTTTGTAAACACTGGTAACTTATTTGACCCAACAAGAATATTATAGGAATTCTAAGAAATAATTTGGAAGGAATACTACAAACAAAATAGAAAATCTTTAGGAAGCATTATTACTGACTCTTGAATGTCCCAGGGGATGACAATCATCTCTTGGATCTGAGAAATCTTTCATGATATAAGGACATCCCACTAGTTAAGACACAAGTCATCTCCCTGTGACTAGGGAGAGTCTGAAGCAAATACAATCCCATTTTAATTGTACACTGAACATCCCAGACAACTGTACACAACTCTGTTTATTCAATCCATAACTCAGTTTGAATCCCCAAAAATGCCGTGATCTTAGAGAGCCGTCACTTTAAAAAGGTAATAAAACAAAATGTTGAGTCATAAATGTAAAAGAAAAGAGAGAAAGGAAGGAAGCAAGGAAGGAAGGAAAAAGAAAGGAAGGAGGGAGGGAGGAAAGGAAGGTTGTAGAAAAGGAAAGAAGTAAAAAGGGAAGAGAAGGAGAAAAGATGAAGAGGACAGGAAGAAAGAGGAAACAAACATCTTTAGAAACAAAAGAGAATTATTTTCTATCTTAGGTCAGTACTAAAACTACTTCTGTCCTACTTTTGAGCTCTTCAGACTCCCTTCCTGATACCTAGCTCATCCATTCAGCCCTTAGTTCTCTGAACTGCACCTTTCTGACTGACATATGGCTCTGAACCCAGTCAGTTGGCTGACTTCACATATTACAGGTGAATCAACACACTGAAGGTGAGTAGAAAAGGAAAAAGGAAGCCTGTTCATTCCTGGGGGAGAACTATTCTGTTACAGAACCAGGAAGTACACTGGGGAACCAGTTGTGAAGTAGAATGGGGTGTTTCCAGAAAAGAAAGATGCTTAAGTCCCCACCCTTTCCCTAGGATTCCTCAGTTATCAGTAGCCTTGATCACTGAAAATGCCTTTCCCCTTGTATTTCTCCCACTAGATAACAGAAGGCAAATGTCTTGGATTCATCATGTTAATTTTAGGTTTAAGATTATTTTCAGCTTGTTGGCATAGTAACAATTCTGTGATCGAAATTTTATTTCTATGTCAATATTCTTACTGCTGAGGTACCACCTCAGCAGCCTCTGCTGAGAGTGAAGTAAGAAGAGGGAAACTGCTTTTCATACTGATTTCTACAGACTATCTGCGTCTGCTTGCATCAGCTGAGGCTGTACTTCACTCAAATTTTTATACCAGCCAGGCATGGTGGCACACACCTGCAACTGCAACACTCGGGAAGCTGAGGCAGGAGGATTATTGAGTTCAAGGCCAGTCTGAAATATATAGTGAAACCCTGTCTCAGAAAGACAAAGTTTATAATCAGAGATGATATTAGTTTTAGGACTAATGATGTGCAGAGTACTTCCTAATTCATTCAATCTTTATTTCAACTGTACAAATAAGTAGTATAGCAAGCAGTGCCCCTTTAGGAGGCAGGGAAACTGAAATTCAGAGCACTACAAACATCAAGCAAGAAAGATCTGCTACCCAGCAAGTGCTAATACCACCACAGTAGCCAAGTTAATAACTCCAAAGTCCATGTACATATTCATAGTCATATTAACCAACTCCTCTACCGTGCAGAAGCAGCCACCTTTTGAGGTGAGCAGATTAAAGACTGAAGAGGTTTTCATTGTGCAGGATGAGGTGGTAGCTTAGGCACCAGAGCTGAAATTATGTACAGAGACCTATACAGTGGCTTCTGGATTAGCTAACAGTGGGAAATGCCTAGCGCCGGCCTTTGCTCCTAAGTCTGCTCTCACCCCTCCCATTCTCACATGTTTTCCTTCTGATAATAGGTGATGGTGACCACAGCCTCTACTTACCTGTTTGAAGCCACAGAAAAGAGATTTTTTTTCAGAAATGTGTCCATATTGATTCCTGAGACTTGGGAAGGAAATTCTCAATACAAAAGGCCAAAATATGAGAACTACCAACACGTAAGTTCCACAATCATCTCAAAAGGAAGGAATATTTTCTGATGCTTCATACCTTGGCCATAGATTGTCACAGAGTTAGTCTCACCACATATTGCCATTTCTCCTCTTGATGTGCCCATTCCCTTCTTTGCTATTTTCAGGCTGATGTAATAATTGCACCACCAACCCTCGAGGGCAGAGATGAACCTTATACAAGACAGTTCACAGACTGTGGAGAAAAAGCAGAATACATTCACTTCACCCCTGATGTTGTTCTGGGTAAAAAACAAGAACAATATGGGCCAACAGGTAGGAAATTTGGACAGAACATCTAATTTTCAACAAACAGAAGTGTTTCTAGGCTAAGTAAGCAGTCTTAGGGGCCAACTACCCTAGACTCAAATTCTTGCTCTTCTGCATATGAAGTACTATGATATTAAAGAGGTAATCCAGCTTCCTGTCCAAATGTGATACAGGAAACCCAACATTATAGAACTTTTTGAACTAGAAAAATCTATGTAAATATACTTAATGTAATACATAACAATGTCCTTAAAAATTTGGACAAAAGGGCTGGTGAGATAGCTCAATGGAGTAAGTGCCTGCTTAGGCAAGCACAGGGACCAGGGTTCAATCCCCAGCAAGCATACTGCTTAGATTCCATTTCCAGTTCCCCATAGGAGGACATTAATCAGTCTCATGCCAGCTCCATGAATTCCAGTGTACAGTAAGCTGGAAACAGCCATGATGCCAGCTAACTATCAAGAGAAAATACTCATAGGCTGTTACTAGCTGCTACAATTAAACATTTTGTTTGAAGCAAATGAAACTGTCTATAATTTAGCATTTGGACCTAATAAAATTGTATTTCATCTAGCTTCATCTAAATATCATTACATGTTCAATTGAACTAAATAACTATTTTAAAGGCAAAATATTGATAGAGGAAGCCAATTCACGTATCATTATTCATTAAAACTTTCATGGGCCCCACACTCCAGATCCATCTCTCCACTCCAAATGCCTGTCAAGTATGTATTTATGCAGTCTCTTGTCTCTGCCAAAGTTCAGTCAGCCCTAGTCAACCTGAACATGTTCCTAATGCCTATTCCTTTTTTTTTTTATAAGCAGGATTTCTAGTTTTGTTTTGTTTTGCTTGGTTTGGTTTGGTTTGGTTTGGTTTGGTTTGGTTTGGTTTGGTTTGGTTTGGTTTGGTTTGGTTTGGTTTGGTAGTTTCGGGGATTGAACTCAGCCCATTGCACTTGCCAGGCAAGCACTTATTCTACTGGCCCCTCATTCCAAATGCCTATCTTGAAAGCTCTGTGTCTCCTCTCCCCCCCAACCTTACCACCCCCTCAAATTTTATCCTGCCATCTCTGTTGTCCTTGTCCCTTCTAATCTGTTACATCTTCCTAGCTGCTCTTTCTACCTACCATGTCTAGCAAATTCTTTAACTGCAAAGATAAATGACTCAAGTTTCCTACCACTTTCATACTTAGTTGATGTATTAAATCTGCAATATGGAATGACTCAGCCAGGTCCTATCTCTTCTATTTCCAGATGTCATAGAAAAGAAAGACTTTTCCAATTTTTAGAGCTAGTATGGTCATCTGAGCTCTTGATCTTTCTTTATACTACACATCTCAGCCATATTCCATTGCTGATTGTGCTCTTCTTCTCAGATGTCCTTATTACATAAGGTTATATATGGTTATGAAAAGAAAGCCACATTTTGCAAATCATGCCCTAAAACAAGAAGGCTTTTAGAAAAATAGGATGAAATATAAAGCCCTCAAAATCTAATATTCTAATGAATATAATAATGAGAACAATGAAAATAGGTTCCTAGAAAGAATATTTGGACCAGTAAGGCAGCAACTTCACCTGGCAGCAAACTGACACAGCAAGTGTCAGTTTCCTACCATTCTCATACTTATTGAGTACACACATACATGCATGCACATTAGAGAAAAGTTTTCAATTAGCAATAATCGCGCCTCGGATAAACCTCATTGGCTATGATACTGCCAGTGTGCAAAGTTACACATGCACATTAGAAAGGAGAACAAAGTAGTCCAAAATGACACAACGATGCCGATGGGAGAAGGACTCTAAGTCTCAAGGGCAGCTTTTCGGGTGAGCATGGGTGGAGGACAGGCTGAAGGGAGAGTAGACCTGAGCAGGCCATTTCATATCTTCAGGTCAGCTAAATTCCTGCTGCAGCAGCCTATGAGAGGGCATTGCTCTTACATACTGAAGTTGTAATCCTCTCCCACTCACCTGACTCAGTTTGTCCAGAAAATCTTAAACCAGCAATTTAAGAGTTCAGTGTATAAGGGAATGACTTAGGGATCTTGTAATGAGGACACTGATTCAGCTGCAGGTTGGGGCGGGCCCCAGACTCTGCCTTTCCAACAGATCCCCTTGCGGATGCCCTTGCCTCTCACTCTGGGTAGCAAGGGTTTAGAAGAGGAGCATGACTTTTCTTCCTTATAACTGAGATTGCCCCATTCTCAGATCTCGCAGGAAGCTACCTGCATTGAGGTAATTTACTGCAACAAGGGCAGCTTTATTTTCCCTGCTCTCTTCTCCATGTGTTTCCTCTGAAGGTATCCCAACGTGGCAAACAGTTCCACTTGTCGCTTCTTTCTGCATCCCAAACTGTGGTTTCATTTTTATTTTTCCATTCATCTGGAAATTCTTCTCTAAAAAATATTTTTTTCTAATTCTTCTCAATATATCTCCATTTGAAAGATTTATATTTCTTGATACCTAATATTTAACTTAATATGGAACTGAAAAAACTGTTTTATATAATGTTTATACGTATCATAAATGAGTCACTTCACTGTGATGTTTCACAAGTCCTACGTGGTCTATAGCAGTGTTTTTGTTTTTGTTTTTGTTTTTTGGTGGAACTGGGGATTGAACTCAGGCCCTTGCACTTTCCAGGGAAGTGCTTATTCCACTAAGCCATCTCCCCAGCCCCTCACAAATGTTTTATTGATTAAACGTGTGTGGAACAAAATGATAATATATGAGGTTAAAAATGATAATATGTAAGGTGTTGTTTAATGCAATAAGCTCCTTTTATATAAACAAAAATTTAAATGTTAAGAGTTATGAAAAACTGGGCTGGGAGGAAGCTCAGGGATCTAAGCGTCTGCCTGGCAAGCACATGGACTGGGCTCGATCCCTGATAAAGCATGCTGTGCTGGCCCCGAAGATTCCAGGGCCAACACGCTGGCCAGTGAGAGCAGGCATGGTGGTGCAGGCCTATAATCCCAGCCCTGGGGAGGCAGAGACAAGGGGATCACTACAAATCTGAGCTGCATAGGAAGACCCTGTAACAAATATATAAATAAAACTAAAAAATTACAAAAAAAAACTAAAGCTAAAAATATATTTGTGCCTAAAACATTTTCAAATTTCTCAGATTCAGGATTTGGCATCAGAATTTTGATCATGTGTTTGAAATGTTTCCCCACAGGGAGGCTGCTCGTCCACGAGTGGGCCCACCTCCGCTGGGGGGTGTTCGATGAGTACAATGAAGATCAGCCTTTCTACAAAGCCAAGTCCAAGAAAATTGAAGCCACAAGGCAAGTCTACTTAAATTATCTTAACACAATACCAAACTTTTATTTTTTTTAACCTGAGTTATTACAAAGGATGATCATTTATCTATCATAAAGCAGCATTTTGGGGCAATTAACACATTTTATACCCGCCTACTACATGAAGATACTTTAAACTCAGTCTGACTGAAGTTATGCATGGTGTAGACGCACTTACTTTTGGAGATCAAAATTGGTCCAAAGAGACCAGGGATGAAGCAAAATGGTTAAGCACTACTGAACAGTGAAGTACTTAACTAGTGAGCTACCAAGTAAGAAATCAGGTAGCTTCAAAGAGCCAAGAAGGAATTCCTTGGAAATTTAATAAAGTCATTTAAAAATACTGATCTAGCATCACAGTTAATAATAAACTTCCTTTTTGATTCTGAGATCAAAAGAGAAAAACTACTGGGAGGAATCCATTTCAGTAGGATGTTATTGGCATCACCTATGGTATATGTTCTGTTGGAGCTAGGGAGCTGTCACTAATGTGTAAATTAAACGATTTCAGTGAAGACCATTTCTCTGACCCATTACACCAGGTTTTAGCAACATGTTTTGTTTTGTTTTGCTTTGCTTTGCTTTGTTTTCAGACAGGTCTTTCTATATAATTCAGGCCACCCTTGAACTTACAGCAATCCTCCTGCTTGAGCCTCCTAAATGCTGGCATTACACTTGTGCATCACCATGCCCAGCTAGAGACATATTTTGAAAAGTAGTACAACGATTGCAGTTTTTATGTGATATCCCCCAGATTTTTTTCAGCCCTAGAATATTCGTCATGAGTGTTTATGTAAATGGCAACATTAACCAAGTGAGGAGGAATAGAAATATAATCATGTTTAGAAGACTCCTTAAATGACTAAAGGAAATGTAGTCAGCACTTTACAATTTTAACCTGGAAAGCAATGGAAAAGATGACATACAGCCACATCTCAGCATCTCTGCTGTAATCTTTGACCCTTGTTGCCAAATCCTGGTAATAAAACTAATTTCTGAAATGTCTTCATCATTCTTTATTCTACTGTCTTGTTTGACAGCACCTCTCTCTTTGATTCCAATCACATTTCCTTTTGGATAAAAATGTCTTTGTTTTTTTAATTTTTTTTTATGAGCAGAATATATTTATTGAGGGAAAGAAAGCTCCCGTCCAAGAGAGAGACAGGGGGGGGTCCTGAGTGGGTGGTTCCTTAAAAATGTCTTTGAATAATGAAAATAT
Source organism: Ctenomys sociabilis (assembly GCA_004027165.1). Classification (NCBI taxonomy): domain Eukaryota; kingdom Metazoa; phylum Chordata; class Mammalia; order Rodentia; family Ctenomyidae; genus Ctenomys; species Ctenomys sociabilis. Next base: position 18,115 of record PVKA01012898.1, on the reverse strand, counting down.
AATTAGCAATGAAGCACATCACTTTTTGAGGATATCTCTCTGGAGTGAAGTCTGTGGCGAACTTCAAGCCACGGTGGTATCCAGGGTAAATGGTTCCTAAGTTTCCACATTGAGGGGCATGCAGTGATTCATCAATATAAGTCCAGCAGGAGATATTTCTAACCAAGAACCTAGCAGCTAGCTTCAACTCCATCAGCAAACTAAGTCATACATATCAATAGATCACATTTAAAATTCCATATTATACCTTCTTGAAAAATAGATAATTGCTTTGATTGGAGCTCTTAAACTTTGCTATCAGCACAGGAAATACATGAACACATAAAAGAGACACCCTGACAAAAGATAATGATCTTTTCAACAGAACAATTTAAGATTTTTTAACGTGCTAAGGAATAGATTGCCTCAAAGACTGTCATGTATTTTCAGGTGTTCTGCAGGTATCTCTGGGACAAACAGCATTTATACATGTCAAGGAGGCAGCTGTATAACTAGAAGATGCAGACTAGATTCTGCCACACAACTGTATGAAAAAGACTGTCAGTTCTTCCCTGATAAAGAGCAAACAGAAAAAGCTTCCATAATGTTTATGCAAAGTATTGATTCTGTAAGTATGCCAATCCTTGCTTCCAAAATCCATACTCAAAGCACATATCTGATTCTATTTGTTTGTTTTGTGATGCTGGTGATTGAACTCAGGGACTTGCACATGCTTAGGCATGCACTCTACCCAAAGTATTACACCTCTAGTTCCAACATCTAATTTAAAATATGAATCCAGTGCTCGCTTCGGCAGCACATATACTAAAATTGGAACGATACAGAGAAGATTAGCATGGCCCCTGCGCAAGGATGACACGCAAATTCGTGAAGCGTTCCATATTTTTTCGACTCTGTATGGTTAAGGTGTCTTGAAACTGTCTGATTGACATTTGTATTTTAATAAAATAAAAATAAATGGAAGAAAAAAATAAATAAATAAAATATGAATCCAGATTAAATGAGGATTAAATATATCAATATGGAATTTGGTAATCATTGGCTGACACATAAGCACTCAGTTAGTGTTACCTCTGATTACTATTATGGTCAGTGTAGTTTAATACTGATTCATATTAATAATATTTTATCCAATAAAAGTATATATGTAGAACAATTTAAATTGTTCAGGTTTACAGTTAGGTTTTTTAAATATGTGGTACTGTGTAACAAAATTATTTTTCATTTAATTAATCTTCTAGATTGTTGAATTCTGCAATGAAAAAAATCATAACCAAGAAGCTCCAAGTCTACAAAACAAAAAGTGCAATTTCAGAAGCACATGGGAGGTAATCAGAGAGTCGGAGGACTATAAAAACACCACGGCAATGGAGGAAACACCTCCTGCACCTACCTTCTCCTTACTGAGGATCAGTGAGAGAATTGTGTGCCTTGTTCTTGATAAGTCTGGAAGCATGTCTGTAAGTTCTTTGGGCTCATTTTTCTGGATGTAGCATTGGGGTTAATTAAATGCTAGGAATGCACTGTACTCTACCTATACCTGGATTGTACCAAATTATATGATGACATAAAGTACCATCATTTCTAGTGAGCATGTCTTCAGGATTTAATAAAAACTATAGTAAGAAAGATGTCATTAAAGTTCCAAAGACCTAACCCAAGATTGTCTATCTCCCCCCAAAAAATGGTTTATTGTGGAAACTCTCAGTCGAACTTTAATTAAAAGATCAGTACTAGAAACTGAAGAACCAACTTGCTCCTAGGCATGACTCTTTCTTTGAAAAATGCTTGAGAACATGAGGATTAGTGGATATTAGACCAGTTTGTAGGTTAAGGAACAGGAACATTCATCAGAAGCCCTAGCACTGATTTTTCTTATTTATACTATCTGCACAGAGGACTTCTATATACTCAAAGAAACAAACAAAACATCACAACAAAGAACATATGCTTAGATGCAGCTATTTCTTCCATTATTGTGCAGCAAATGCAAGGTATTGTGCTAGGCTCTAAGAATACAGATCCATGTCCTTGAGAGGTTCATAGTTCAAGTGAATGCTTTCTCTCCTTTTGCAGTATCTGGTTAAGCTATGCTTATCCTTCTGATTTAGGAGGGATACTTGATCTATGAAATGTGCTGGCTGTATCAGCTGCTGTAGGCCCTTCTGTTAACTCCCAGCACTTCCCCGTGCATACCTCTATGACTGTATACAATTTTGAAAGCATACCTGCTTCTACCAACTAGACTGAGATTCTCAAGGAATTGCAACACTGTCTAATGCATCTTTATAGCCACATGGTGTAGAACAGAGTGCATCCCATAGAAGTGATCAAGAAATAAATGTTGCGATGAATGAATTACAGTCAAGCAATGCAATTTGACAAAGTTCCCAAAAGGATGTGTGCTGGAACAGGGCATGCTAAAGACTAGGAATAAAATCTTCAGCCACTGCGGAGATGTCTAGTGAAAAGAGCAGTGAAAGATACAGTTTAATGAAATGAGCCACAGTAACACAGAATTTCAAAGAGGCTGGGAAAGTGCTGACATCAGCACATATGAGTGATCCAACAAATGTCACTGGGGAAAGAAGAGGTTCCTTATAGGAAGCATGCTGTGAGATCTAGGTCTAAAGACAAAGTAAAGTGGGAGAGAGCTTCACATATGGTCTTTTCCACTGTGATCTGGCTTAGGAATTCAGAGGGAAATTTGGATGTGGGTTGTGGGCACATAGCAAGGAGTGTGGTGGTGAGGGAATGGAGGACACAGACATATTAGGAAGTGTATGTTCTTGGCAGTCACGTAGGAAAGAGGACATGAGCATTGGGTTTTTGTTGCAGTTGCTGTTATTACTGCCTGTTAATATTGCAAAACATTGTGTTTCAGCATGATATTTTTATATGTATATAACATATCATGGTCATCATATCAATGCCTCATTACCATCCTTTTTGTCCATTCTCCATCACATTTATTCCTATCTTCTTAAGTCTCTTCTAATTTATTTCCCTTTTTCTTTTTAAAGTTTCCACATTTAGGGAAAACATGCGATAGATAATTATCTTTATGAATCTGGCTTACTTTGCTTAACATGAAAACTTCAGGTTTCATTTATTTCCCTGAAAATACATAACTTCAGTCTTTGCCTAAATAATACTTCATTATGTACCATATTTCCTTTATCCATTCATCCATTTAAGGGGAATTAGCTGATTCTGTATCTTTATTATTATATCTATGTAAACACATCTATATTGGTATGCAGGTTTTAATTCTTTCTGGCATGTAACAAGGATTGGTATGGTTTACATAGTAGTTCTACTTTTGGTTTTAAGAGCAGGAGCTGCACTGATTTTCATAGTGGATGTACCAATTAACATTTCTAGCAATAGTGTGGAAGAATTCTTTCCTCGACCCCTATCCTCATGGGCATTTGTTGTTTTTTGTGTTGTTGGTGGTAGCCATTGTTATAAGATACAACTTTAGTTTTGATTTGCCTATATGTAATGAATAATAAGGGGTTTTTTGTATGCTTATTAGCCATATTTGTTTCTTCTTTTGGGAGTGTCTCCTCAATTCATTGTTCCCACCTTTGCACAATGGCAGTATCATAGCCAGTAAGGTTTATCTGAGATACTAGTATTGTTAGTCAGTTCATTTGCCTATTTATTGAGAAATGTTGAATTTTATATAATCCCATTCGTTAATTCCTCCTATCTTTCTTATGCTACTGGAGTGCTTGTCAGAAGTCTTTTGTGAAGTTATGGCTTCAAGTATTTCACTTACATTTTCTTCTATGAGTTTCAAAGTTTTGAATATTTTGCCAAGGTCTTTGATACATTTTAAACTGATTTTTGTACCAGGTGAGAAATATGGGTCTAGTTTTCGTCTTTTGCAGATGGATATGTAGTTTTCTGATCACCATTTATTTAAAGGGCTGTCTTTGCTCCAATGTATGTTTTTGACCCATTTATAAAAATTAGAAGGCCATAGTTGTGTGCATGTGTTTATTTGTCCTATAGTCTATTGTATTGGTTCACATGTCTATTTGTGCCAGTATCATGATGTTTTTGTTACCATGGCTTTGTAATATTATTTCAAATCAGGCATTACGATGCCTCCAGCTTTGCTTTGGCTTAGAATTGCATTTATCCTTCTGGGTCTTTTGTGTTTGCATATGAATTTCAGGGATTTCCTAGCTGTGTACAGAGTGTCTTTTAGTATTTTAATGGAGATTATATTGAATCTGTAGAACACTTTTGTTAATATTGGCATTTGAGCCGGGCATGGTGGCGCATGCCTGTAATCCCAGCACTCGGGAGGCTGAGGCAGGAGGATTGTTGTGAGTTCGAGACCAGCCTGAGCTACAAAGTGAGCTTAAGGCCAGCCTGAACTGCATAGTGAGACCCTGTCTCAAAAAGACAAAAAAAAAAAAAAAAATATTGGCATTTGAATGCTATTAATTCTACCAATGCATAAATATAGAAGATCTTACCATCTCTTCTTGTCTCTTTTCAATTTCATCATAGAGGACTTTCACTTTCTTGGATAGGTTCATTTTAGAATAAATATTTGATGCTGTTCCAAAGGGAATTTTCTTGATTTCTTTCTCAGTTATTTCTATGGAAAGTTATTAATTGGTGTACAGAAATGCTATTAATTTCTTAGTGTTGATTTTGTCCCTGCTGCTTTGCTAAAGTTATTTAGCAGATCTAAAAATCTTTTTGTCAGTGTCTTTAGGTTCTTCTAAATATAGGATCATATCATTTGTAAATAAGGATAATTTGACTTCTTCTTTCTTGGTTTTATCTCTTCCAGTTCTCTCTTGCCTAATTGCTCTGGCTAAAATTTCATATGCTAGAGCCAGCCAAATAGCTCAGCAGACTAAAACACCTGCTTACGCAGAGCACAGCAGCAAGGATTTGTTCCCTGGTGTGCCATGCCAGCCCTGCCCCCAGGACACACTGAGACAGTGATAGAGACTGGGTGTGGTGGTACATGCCTTTAATCCCAGGGCTTGGGAGGCTGAACACAGGAGAATCACTATGAGTCTGATCTACATAGTGAGACCCTGTAGACACTGTACTAAAATAAATAAAAAAGTATAAAATTTCATATACTATGTCAAACAGAAGTGGTGAAAAAAATAAACATTCTTGTCTCCTTCCTGATTTTAGAGGAAATGCTTGTAGTATTTGCCCATTCGGTATGTGAATTCAGTAAGTTACCTGTAAGGACTCATTGGTCTCTCCATGTATGCCAGGGAGAGATAGCAGGAATGAGATAAAGATAGACAAGAGACAACAGCTCTTGTCTATCTTTAGATAGAGATGGGCTATCTAAAGATAGAGAGCTGGGCCGGGTGGAGGCCTCTGACTGATGGGCAAAGGACCCCTACTATAGTAGGGGCATTTATTATACCCTTACAAAGTTATTATCAGAGGACACAAAGGTATCTAAGGACTAAGGCCTGAAACTGTCCAGACAGGACTCTTCTCCACACGGAGGTAGCTTGACTGCTTTAGACACTGTGTCCTGGTCCTATCCTCACCAATTTCCAGCTTCAGCCACTCCTAACAGTTACAAAGCGCCAATTCCAATTAAACTATTGGTGGATAAATGTTGAGGGAACATTAGAATTAGAAAAGGAAAAAGAGGTGCCAAGGACCACGTTTTTCAGAATTTACCCTCAACTCAGTTTAGTTTCACTCTTGATGCAAACTAATCCTCAGTAAATGGAGTAATTTCCGTTCTGAATGGAGTCCAGTTAGTCTGGTGGGATTAGTGAAGTCTGGGATGTGACTTCACGTTAAGACAGCCTTCTGCATGCATTATGTGTAATGATACTATCTTCCAGTTGAAAACTATTTGGTTGTTTGCTTTCTCTTTTTTATTCAGATTGGTAACCGTCTCAATCGAATGAATCAAGCAGCAAAGCACTTCCTGCTGCAGACTGTGGAGAATGGCTCCTGGGTAGGGATGGTTCAATTTGATAGTGATGCAAGCATTACAAGTGAGTTAATACAAATAAGAAGCAACAGTGAAAAAGACACCCTCATGAACAGATTGCCTACAAAAGCTGAGGGAGGAACTTCCATCTGTGCCGGGGTTACAAATGCATTTGAGGTGAAAATCATTCTATTTATATATTTTGGATTTTTTGTCATTATTGTTGTTTCAGTACATGTTAATGTGAAGTGCTACTTCACAAAATTGCTGCCTATCTTTAACATAATTATTAATCATAAGAAGCACAGGACAAAGCACATATAAAAAATTCACTTAATGACTTTCTAGTGAGTCAGTGAATCAATGAATAAACTGTGGAGAAATACATTACTATAAAAATGCCACTAGATGTGGTATTTCATACAATGGAGTACTACTTGGCTATAAAGGATAAACTTGAGAAATTTATAGGTAAATGGCTGTAACCACAGACATCACTCATAAGTGAAATAAATCAATCTCACATGTGTAAACATCATATTGCCTCCCTAGTGTAAGAAGCTGAAAGAGTAAATATCCAAAATGTACAATAGATACTGTAGAATGGGAAGAAACTGTGCAAAAAGAAAGAAAAACTAGAAAACAGGAAAGGAGAAAAGAACAAAGGAAAAGGAAAAGTATATATAGAGATCTAATATACATGCAAATAACTACCTGAAAGGATTATTATGAATATTAAATAAAAGTATAGTTATATACTTACAATACGTATATTATAAAATTTTCTAGATACTCTTCTTGAATGCATATTTTTATATATTATATATACATATATATATATATGATAGTTAGGATAGTTATGTTACTGGGGCCAGTGAGATAGCTCAGTGATCTAAAGCACCTGCTTAGGCAATCTTAGGCAGGTGCAAGGAACCACGGTTCAATCCCTGGCACTACACACCATACCAGTCCTGCCCTCAGGGTGAGCTGAACAAGCCAAAAAAAAAAAAAAAAAAAGACAGCTATACTATTAATTATTCTTAGTTCATTGAAAAGAAAGGTTACCTATATTATTTGATCAATTATTCATGCCTGTATCTTATAATATGAGCAACTACTCTGAAGATATCAATACTCAATATATTAATCAGTTACTCTCCAAGATTGTTTTGAAATCTTATACCATTGTTATGTTTTTTTCTTCTCATTAAAATAAAAAGAATGCTGCTAGATTATAAACTCAGTGAAGTCAGAGATTTCACTTTCTTATTAATACAGAATAGTAGGTATTAAATAAATGTCAGCTAAATAAAAAATATGCTTTGACACAAAAACTGTAAATCTTTAGGGCAATAATTGGTTTACATGATGTGAGTTTACATTGAGCCAGATACTCTTTCTGTTTATGTAACATTCCATTGGGAAAAATGTTTTATATCTATTAAATCTAACATAACAGTTAGTCATATTTAAGGTAAGCCAGGAGTTAGCATGTGAGCTTTGACAACAGAATACTGGCCCTGCTATTTACTACCTTTGTAAGTTTAGGCAAATTTGTCAGTCTCTGGATTTTCTATACCTTATTTATAAAATAGAGGAAATGTAAATGCCTACCTGAAAGGATTATTATGAATATTAAATAAAATTATAGGTAGATACTTATAACAATACTTATCATATTATAAAATTTTCTAGACACTCTTCTTGAATGCATAACTAATGTTAATTGTCTCATGTTTCTGCTTAAAAGTCATCTTCCCTCATAATCTATAAAATTAAGTCTGATTTTCTTCTTTTTTGGTGGAACCATGGATTGAACTCAGGCCCCTGTCCTTGCCAGGGAAGCGCTTATCCCACTGAGCCATTTCCCTGGCTCAAGTCTGATTTTCTCATTTTATGGTTATTCAAATCTCCTGGAAACTAATATTGTCCTTCTCTCCTTCCAACCTTTTTCTCAGTTCTCCTCTCTCAAAATGTGCTCTGAAAAATGTGATGAGTAACTTAGAAAGGAAGGGATTCACTGTATAGAAAGGCAACTGAGACTTCTCTAAAGTATGACTTGGAAGTTCAAATTTGAAGGATAAGACTGAGCTATTTGTGTACAGCAGGGAATTCGAACTACTTTGAGAAAAGGATGGAAAAAACTGAGATTGATTTTTTTATTTTATTTTATTGAGAGACAAATATCAATGAGACAATTTCAAAGCAGATTAAAAGGACAGTTTCAATAATTAATACATTTTATATTGTCATCTTCCTAGTGGTTATCCACAGTACAAGAAGCAGACAGGATATCCTGTCAAAACACTATTACTATCAATCTTTCTTCTCGTAGAATTGAGCAAAAATAGCATACTATTCTACCTATTCTGTATATACAAATACAAAATGGTCCTTCCTTTGTATCCCCTTTTTGTTTAGTCCTGTCATAGATGGGTATTCTACTGGCATTTAAATATTATAGGTGAATTAAGCAAAACACTCCAACACAGTTCAGCAGTCCACAATAATAGTGGGATATCCACAGATTGTTGACTTGAGCCTTTTACAGCTCAGCATATTAATATGGCCTTACTTTGTATACCTCATTTTTATATTTTTCTGCTGGATGGTTAAGACCAAGATAAAGCAAGATCCATATAACAAGAAATGTATCTTTTGTATCTGATAAGGTCAGCCAATTCCCCTCAGGACTTTCCCTGAAACCCTGTACCACAGTTGGTAGATCCTTTGTCAGTGTCAGCCATGTGGATGAGTCACAGCCATTGCTTGACCAATTTGCTCTCTGTGAAAGCCTAAGAGAAAGTTTTCTCTCCATGTGACTCTCCTTAGGTGCACTACACCTCATTGATCACATTCTTCTGTGGCTCCACAATCTTCTTGATCAGAAAATTTGAGGCACACTGAGTTACATGATGTTACAGTACAGGTTCTCCTATGTCCTTAGTCTCAACCTTGAAAGGCTAGGGCCAAAATGTTGGCTGACCTTGCAGCCCTTCCTGTTCTCCAATTTTTGATCTGCAAACTTAGGTTGTTAACCCTCCAGAAGAGAAGCTGACTATTGGTTAGATTTCTAAATTTCTGTGTAAAAGTATGTGTTTATTCCTATTTTTTAAATTTTTTTCCCTCATATTCTGTAAGGACTTAAAGCTCAATACATCAATACTTGATGGAAAATACCTGTTCCATGTTATGGCTAAGATGTTTGATATTTAGACAGAGTAAACTGAACTGCATATGTCACAGGGTAAGACTGAGATTGTTCTAAGAAATGTTAGAAGCTTGTGGCACTACAGATTGGCAAGGAAGAATTACATGAAATTGGGTTGAAGAAGTAAACAATGTTGTTTTCTAATTTCCCATCAACCTATTAGATCTAGTATGAAAGTTACATCTGAATTCTGTCTGCAGGTCATTAGAAACAAAAGCTTCGACTTAGGTGGATCTGAAATAGTGCTGCTGAGTGATGGGGAAGACCCTACAGTAAGAAGCTGTATTAGAGAAGTACAAGAAAGCGGGGCCATCATTCATTTCATTGCTCTGGGACCATCGGCTGATCAGGCAGTAAATGAGATGGCAAATATAACAGGTAAAACATGATCTACATATCCAAGGCCTTTTATGGCAATGTACAATTGTCATGGTTGACAACTCAACATCTTTTGAGCTCCTCCTCTGGTATTGTGCCAGGAGTTGGAGATCACCTAGCTTAATCTCTGTGCCAGTGATATTCAGGGACCAGCTGTGCAGAGAGACAAAACTGCTAATCAAGTCACATCATCAAATAACATTTCTTTGTAACAGGAATAATTCTTTCTGTTCTATTTTGTTTGGAAAAATCTAAAACCAACTTTGTTAGAACTATATCTTAAATAAAGGTGAGTAATTGTTTAAAGACTGTGAAGTAAATAAATAGTATTGTAACACATTTCATAGTATAATTATTTGACGTACTGCACTTCACCTAGATAAGATTTTGATACTGAGATAGTACAGTATCTTATGTTTCTCAATTTTAAATTAGCACTTCAGAGTTAACCTTACAGCCATCTGACATTGGTCTGTTTTAACACATACTAAAACTATGACTTTCTTTAAACTTATTAGTAACAGTACTAGATATCAATCATCTCATGCATTTATATTTTAGGAGGAAAGACTTTTCTTGCTACAGACAATGCCGAGACCAATAGCCTCATTGATGCTTTTGCAGCCCTTGTATCAGAAAATGCACCTCTCAGCCAGAAGTCCCTTCAGGTGAGAGTTCCAGCTCCTCAGATTTTTGTTTGCATTTACCACAATGAAGAAAAATAATTTGCTAACTTTAAGTTTTGAGTTCTGCATTTTTCTCAAATTTTTAATTAAAATTTTAATTAAAATCAAAACCTAAAATAGAAGTTAGTATTCTTTAGAATCCCCAAACTAAGTGGTGAAGAAGAATTAAATTCATCATCATTAGCAGACAAAATTTTTGTATTACCATTGAGTTTAATTAAGGAATAGCATTAGCACCTAACAATATTAATTTTCTATCAAAACTAGACTTTGTCCAAAATAAAGCACCCACTTTTCTACAAATATACTAAACAACACGTTTCTGAGCTATCCTCGCCCTTCTCTGGCATAGATTTGGGCAAATGAACTCATTCACCTAATTTGGAATTAAATAAATGTATCATGGAAATAAATAGAACAAAGGCAGAGCAAATAATTCTCTACATGCCAGGGCTTCTCTCACCTCCTCCACAGTTTATCTCCCACTGACTTTTTACTTTATTTGCCTCTTTCTTATCTCCACTTTTTTCCTCACCTGTGTCTCAATATCGCCATCATTTCTGCTTATTTAGTTCAGAGAGCCGGGCATGGTGGCGCATGCCTGTAATCCCAGCACTCGGGAGGCTGAGGCAGGAGGATTGTTGTGAGTTTGAGACCAGCCTGAGCTACAAAGTGAGCTTAAGGCCAGCCTGAACTGCATAGTGAGACCCTGTCTCAAAAAG
>PVKA01012897.1:0-56579 GCA_004027165.1 Ctenomys sociabilis | reverse complement strand
TTCCATTTTTTATTTTAGGGAAGAGTCTACAGGGTGTTCAGGGTTTCACTACTAGATCTGACTCATAGTGATTCTCCTGTTTACAGTCTCCAAAGTGCTGGGATTATAGGAGAATACCGCCATGCCCAGTTTAATTGCCATCTCAGTGTGCCCTCAGGGTGGGGCTGGCAAAGAAGGCCTGGGGATTGAACCCCTGACCTACTATTTGGCTGGCTCATGATTTCCTCGATTTCTATACTTAAGACCTCATTACAACTAAGTGTGCTTTCTGGATTCAGTAGAATCTCTTTTATTTCTTTAAATGCATTTGGTACAGGGTGAGACCCTGTAGATTGGACTGGTAGTGGTGTTGGGGATTGAACCCTGGTCCCTGCGCTTACCTAAGCAGTCGTTTAGTCTACTGAGCAATCTCCCTAGTCCCAATAGTCTCTTGTTAAAAGTACAGTTTTAAACTTTAAGGAAGTTTTTTTTTCCTCAGTAATTTCAAATTAAGGCACTTTAATCTATCAAGCTTATTGTTTATCTTTCAGAAATGGTTTATATCGTATTAAAATTCTAAGCTTTTCACTCTTCCTATTTGCTTGAACTTGCAAAAAGCCTTCTAGAGATGGTTTGCAAACCAGAGTTATCATATAATTATATTTGCTGCTTTGATTTTGATATCTTTGTGTCTATTTCCAAAGTGAGTTGTCAAATATTGTCAGCACTTGAACACTATCAATAGTTTATAATTTTCATTGGGAGGATTCAGGTTAGTGGCTGGTTATTCTTGGTTGCCAACTTTTTTTTTTTTCCTGTAGTTTGAATATACTGTATTTTTGTCTCCTCTCTGCATTTCCTTTGAGCAATTACTAATAACCAATATAGTTTCTCTTGAATTTTATGGGTTATTCTGTTGCTGCTTTAAACATTTTCTGTATTTAGCTCTTCGTAATTTGTTGATAATGTATCTTACTGTAATTTCATTTGCACTTTTCCTGTTTGGAAAGTTTAAGCTTAATTACTCTTATGTCTGCAGGACATAAGATTTGGGAACCTTCAGTCATTATTTCTTTAAATAAACATTTCTCTATTTTTTTCTTTTCTTTATGTCTCAACCCTGTCAAGTGCAAGGGCCTGAGTTTGATCTCTGGTTCTGCCTCCCAAAACAAACAAACAAACAAACAAACAAACAAACAAACAAACAGTCAACCTGTCCCATCAGCTCCACAGGCTTTGTTTCATTCTTCTTTTTCTTATTCTTCAAGGAGGGGGTGGCTTCAAATGATCTCTATTTCTGAGATTAGATTCCTTCCCTACTTGATTCAGTATTCTGTTGAAGTCTGTATTTATTTTTTTATTTCATTCAGCTTATTCTTACCTTCGGTTTCTGGTTAGATGGAAGTGAAAACCTAATACAACAACATTGCTTTCATTATAAGATAGAGTTTTAACTGTGGATGTGAGTAAGACTGAGAAAGATCAAGTGTTTTAAGGGCAAGCCAAGATGGGCAGGGGGCAGGCCTGTGTGAGAGCCGCAGCCCCATGATCGTGGCTGAGCGCACGTGTGATTCTCAAGCCCACCCTATTTGTACAGTAAAGGAAGGCAGGAAAATAAAGGGAGAGAAGCCTTCAGCCATGCTTAGATAAAAAAAAAAAAAGTGAGCACTGCTTTCGGAGTGGACTCGCTTCTTCACTTACAAGTTCAAAACTGAGGATTTAACATTTGAGATAATGAGAAAGATTGAGGTACCTGAATAAAACCGGAAAAAATAGCAGTGACACAGTTCTTAATTTTTTTCTGAATAACTAAAAGGGACATTTTTGTAAACTCAACCAAATACAAAGGGCGATGACAAGTAAAAAGGTGGGAACATAAGTTTATACCTGAAAGATGTACAAGGAAGAGTTCATAGCTCAAAATTCTTTTTATGTGAACTGAGCAAGCCTTCTTTCAATCTTCAAATTGTCTGAACAGGAACCTATTAAGTCTGTGAAGCGTACCGAAGCACTGCAGACCACCTGTGTCTCTCCGGTGTGGTAAGGTATCACTAACGTATGAAAGAGGCAACTTGGGCTCTCCCTCACGCACACATTAGTGTGATAAGGTTCTGATTCATACTTGGTCTGTGGTCTGGGCTCATGCAGGTTTCCCTGCACTTGGACGCACCTCCCCTGACTCATTCCTAACGGGAGGAAGATATACCGTTACCCGATTGCTCGACCTGCCCAGAGCGGTGGCTGTGTTCCCGGACAGCAGTGTTAGACTTGTGTTAGAACAGCAGCAGAATTGTTATTTTCTTGTTTATTATCTGTCCTTTCAATTAAAGTGCACGTTCTAGCTAGTCAGATATTTCATTTGATTTTTTATTTTATTTTATGTTTTTGACTCTTGCATGGCCTCAGCATGCAGCTCAGACTCATAGCGATCCTCCTGCTTTCAGCCACTCCAGCACTGGGATTACGGGCATGTGCCACAGCACCATGTGGTAGCAGGGATTGAACCAAGGTCTCTGTGCTTGCCTAAGCTTGCCTGAGCAGGTTCTTCAGTCTGCTGTCTATCTCACTGTCTGTCATTTGCTTTAATCTCCTTGTCTAGGAAAATTCTAACACTGGTACTATTATTTGTGTTCCATCATGCACAAATAATAATCTTGTTTGTGCTGAAATGGCATAATTTCTTTTGTGTGGATTTAGATTAAATTCTCTTTGAAAGGTGAATTGTTCTAGCAGAGCTGGATAGCTGAAGATATTTCATCTATCACCCCAGGAAGGCTTGTGCCACTTTCTATCTGTGGTCACTGAGGGACTTTAAGTACCTGAGTCCTTGTCTGAGAAATTGCTTCACCAACACAGCAACGACAAAGGTGACTTGTAGGTATGTGGTAACTTATTTGTGATGTGGTGTCCACTACAAGGAAAACTCCAGAAAGAACCTGAGATAGAAATATGTATTGTGGGGGCTGGGGAGATAGCTCAGCAGAATAAGTGCCTGCCTGGCAAGCACAGGGTCCTGAGTTCAATCCCCAGTACCACAAAAAAAATAAAAAAAAAATGTATACTGTGTACTCTGGCTTCATTCTATCCACAGATAGGAATGCATTCTAGTTGCTGAAGCCTTACATACAAAGTGCAATTGTTTTAACCCATGTGATCATGTGCATAGAGTCTGTTACAAAGGAGTTTTTATTTTATTCAGGTTCACTGCCGCTGTTATGGAAGAATACTAATGATGGAAAATATTTTACATTTGAGAGTTGTGTTACAAGTTACTGAAAATGGTAGTACGAATTTGATTTCTGGGTCCTTTGTAGGTATGAAATCACGTGAGCTACAGTGCTGATGTGTAGTTCCTCTTCCCAATACTCATCTTCACAACTCACCACATGTGCACTTCTGCTTTCACACGCACAGGTACAACAGAACATGCACAAGGCCATCCGGATGACTCAAGGTGTGCTGATTGTGTACAGGTAGGCAAAAGGGAAGGCACACATGCAGGTCCTCACGGCCTAGCAAGTCCACCCAGGCAGGATGGCATCTCAGTCATGTAGGCTCTACTTGCCCCACAATTGAGAGAAAAGGAAAAGCATGTGGTCTCAGGTTTTCTCTCTGGGGAATGTGATTCCATGCACAAAAGCCCTGAAATGTGTCACCTTCTCCTGGAGATGGGTACCGAGCCTGGGCTCTTCCCAGCATTGCCCTTCTGTCTCAACCCTAAACTGAAAGTTTCCATGAGGGGTCAGTGCTTTGTTCAGCTGCTCCTCCTGGGCAGAGCACGGAAACAAGGACATGAGGGTCACTCAGCTGTCCCTAGCTCAGGGACTCTGAGAGAACTCAAGTCTGGATACAACTGATGCTTCCTATTTGAATGAAAAGATATATTTTAATATTTCCTTCTATTTGCTCTAAATAACTAGTGTCTCAGTTCTAGTTCTTACTAGTGGTGTATTGGAGTGAAAATTTCCTAGACAAATTTTATACATTTTAAATAAGCAAAATTTCCTAAATACTCATGGTTCTTATTTATTTGTTTATATAACCTCAATCATTTATATTTCTGCTTTTTAAAAAAGAGAAAAACTCAAAAATTTCCATGGTTTAGCCAAAGCAGCAGCATCAAGCAAGGTAGAACATGTACCTAGAAGAAAGTGTCAAAAAATGCACGTGCATATTCTTCAGGTGAAAGGAAAGAATTTCTTACTGAGGGTGTAATATTTCCTGCGGGATAAATAAAAACTACCGTAGGACAAAATGCTAAGCAGGGCAAAAGCCGTGGCCTTGGTTTGCTTTGCCCACGACTGCCTCACGAGAAGTGATCCGTCGACCTGGCCACTTGTCACCACCAGTCGCCACGTGTTGGCATCACACACCTCCCCAGATGCCTTCGCGTGGCACCGATACTAACTGAAGAGCCACACTGGCCGGTATCTTTCTGCTTCCTGCACCTGTTCGATTTCAGGACCGTTTAAGTGGTCGTGAAACATACTCATTTACTCAAGTGTCTGCTTCCACAGCAGCTTTGCATTAGTGGCTTCTTCCATGTATGAGTAGTCCCCGTCTTCATTTCATTTTTCAGGTTATCAGCCTTTTGGCATTAAATGGCACTGCACGATCTTTTTTTCACTTAAGAGTGAACACAGTGTATGTCTTCAGTCTTCCTCATTGGGTAGGAGGCTTTACGATAGCTGAATTCTGCAAAATGTTGGGCTCAGATAGAATAAAAGCACTGCCAGGAACAGTGAGTCAATGTTCAAATACGCAGTGATTTAAAAGTTTTCTGTTTTTCTTGCGGCATCAATATCCTTAAAACGGCCTGCCATGCCGGCCCCGCTCCTGGGGCACGCTGAGATGGCAATGGAGACTGGGCGTAGGGGCGTGCGCCTGTAATCCCAGCACCTGGGAGGCTGTAAACAGGAGAATCACTATGAGTCTGATCTGGTAGTGAGACCTGAACACCCTGTAGACCCTTCCCTAAAATACAGAAACAACAACCACAGAAACATCCGTACAAAATATATTCCATTAGTGTGTCCTATGGTTATCTCCAGTATTTGTTTGGAGCCTGGTTTCTCTGTATCATGATGGAAAAGGGGAGGGAAAGAGAGAAGAAGGGAGAGGGGACAGGGGTAGTGGGTTAGAAGCCCAGGGCCTGACTCATGGTAAGCAAGTAATGCTCTGCTACTTAGCTGCACACCCAGCTCCCAAATTGTGCGTTCAAGTTCCCTATGGGATTTATGTAGCAGGTCAGTCCACACTGTCTTGCCCTCCGTGTGAGGGTGTTGCTCTTTTGAATTTCTTTGGAAGGCTTTTCTACTTATGTTGTGATGATTGCGTTCACATACAACTTCTTTGGAAAAGGAAACCAAAACAAAACCAATGCACAATATGAAAAATTAATAAAAATGACCATTTTGCCTCTTTGGAAGCTGAAAGGTAGAAAATTAATTGAGAAGCGCTTTGTGCAAAGCTACTGGAGCTTTGAATGAAAACAGAAATGTGTGCCATCCACTCTAAGCTTGGAGGCTGGACCCGCAGTGCCATCACCATGAGGGTGGGCGTGAGCTCCAGCTGCTGTTGTCAAGATGGGGGCCCCAGGACAGCTGTGAAAGAGGCTTTCTCCTCTGTGCTCCTTGTCACTTAAATGTATACGAGTAAGTATTTGGAGAACTATTTGCAACAAAGCTAAGTGGATCAGATATATTTACCTTATATTTTGAAGACATGTAATAGAATTCGTTCAGACACAATTCAATAACATTTCCAACTGCACCGGCCCACTTAAATGTAGGAAGACAAAACACAGAAAATACTGTGTGACAACCACACAGAAAACCTGAATCACTGTGCACAAAAGTGACAGCACTGAGTAACATTGTGTTATGACCAGTGGGGCCCGGAAGATTGTGAATTGAGATACTCAAAGGTTGAAGCAGGAAGAAAGTTGAGCAAAACTGAATAGAGGGAAGGGGAATGGGAAAAAGAAGAAGGTATATGGTACACAGGAACAAGTCCCCTATGAGGACTGTGATCGTGATGCACATCTGAATAGTACTAATAAACTTACTTATAAAAGAAAATAATTCTGTGTCCAGAGAAAATAATCTTCAAAAACAAAGGCAAGGTGAGCAGGAATTGGAAGCCTTGATTGCCAACATGCCCTACATGCCCTTGGTGAGCTTGGGAAGACATCTTCCAGAGTCAGGAAGGGACAAATGACATTCCTGGAATGAAGGAAAAGTGCTCCAAAATAGTGAAGAAGGTGTGTACAAACCAAACTTTACTTCAATTTAGATCACACTTAAGACCAAGAAATTCTGAACCGTTTAAACAGATGTCAGAATAAGTTGCCTTGTTAATTTATTGACTACAGAGGTATCAGAAATTAAACCCTGTAGTTTCATCTTTATGGTGGATGTATTTAAAACTATTGTTGGCATAATTCAAGTTTCTACTTTTTATTCTCTGTGTGCATTATGCCATGAAAAACTGACAAACTTAGACAATTTAAAAAATGCAAACCAGGAAATAGTCATCAAATGGTTAAGGAAACAGCTTATCAAAAGAAAGTGTAAAGTATGTGTGAAAGTCCCCAGAATGGAAAAACTGGTACTAACATGATGGACAAATCTTTATTTCCCCCTCAGCTAGGCAGCATATATTGTAGAGGTATGATTTTTTTTTTTTAAGAAAAACTAAAAAGTTTTATTTAACTTTGCCACAGGACTGACATGTATTGGCTTCGTCACACAGCTACACCCACCAGGCATTTGCATGGTGTCCCCCAGGGAGAACCTTCCCTTGGAAGTCTGAGATGAAAGCTCATTGTGAACTTTCCTCTACCCACCAGGAATCCACAGTTCAATCTCTCAAAAAGGCGGGTGTAGTTCAGGTCCTGGGGTCCTCTGGCTGCTGATCCTCTGGCTGCCTGGTGAGGACATGGGCAGATGTGCAAGGAGACAGTGGTGGGAGGCCCGCTGTGGACCACTGCTGCCCACGGGTATTCTGCCCATCTGTGACACATGCATGCCAAGCAGTCCAGGATGGGCATGGGCTTCCTAGATCTGTGAAGGGAGGCAGGTCTGGAAAGAGGCAAGGACTCAGTTCTGCTGACAGCTGTGACTAGGTGGAGGGCAACTGTGTCAGTGGCTTCCAAAGATTACTTAAATTTTTTGGCTTCTATTTTTGAAGTTCTGTATTTTAGAATATATGTAAAAATCATAAACATTAAAGTGATATGGCCTGAAATAACATCAAGAACCATGTGGCTCTTTTCTCTGTCCTGAAAGTATAAAATTTCAGCCTCTGGTTTCTTCATTACAAAGGTTTCTCTTCATGATTGACTGCTCTGTCTCTCTTATGGGGAGCTGTGTGAATACATCAGGTCATGTGGACAACTTGGGGTGACACACCTGTGTGAAGTTCTTAGCTTCATTACATCTGTTACACTTGGAAACTCTCTTTCATAACAATTAAAATCCAGGGACCAAACAATTCTGCAATGACAATACATTACTCCGTCACTAGTTTTAGTTCTAGAGTATTTGATTAAAGCTATTTAAGAACCATTCTTAATAATAGAATATTCAGATATTCAGGAATCTGCTATCACTTAGTTTTTCTCATCCTTTCTCAGGCATTGTGGAAATGAGCTGACTCAGGGTACAGGAGTTGTGGATGGACCAAGTGTGGAGAGAGTCACCATGAAATGTGGACTTAGTGACGAGGAAACAATAGCAGCAAACACCGGAAGCAGTGTCTGAGGGGTAGGCCTTCTAACTTCCTCCCTCAGAGCATATCCACTCTAATACGGGAAATCATGCATTAGTTAAGGGATAAGCTCTCTCAGTATAGTTACTGAGAAATGGGAAGAAATCTTGTCCGTGGCCTACATGCATTGGGGCAGTGAGATATCAAAGAAAATAACAAGAGATACATTTTATTGAGATATTAACAGGCAAGTATAGGATTAACCCAACATAATGGGGGCAAAATGAGTTTCATGACTAGGTGACTAGGAGGCCCAGGGATGGGGGGGCAACAGGATAGCACCAGAAGGTCTGGTGCTGGGCAGATAAGGAAATCACTGGAGATCACTCAAAGTGTCCAGAGGGCTCTGAGCAGCCTGCTGTGTTCAGTGGCATCTGCTGAACTGCAGTGCTGGACAGAAATCTGTCATGTGCAGGGCCTGCAGGAAGGGGCTTTACAGAAGTGCACAGCATTCACAGCCTTTGCTTACTTAGCTTTATAGTATGAGCAGCATTCCAAGGAAAGGCAGTTGGACTTGGGGGTGGAGGGCAGAGCCCTGGTAGCATTAGCTGCTCTGGTTCCCACTGTCGCTCAAGTAATGCCCATCCTCACAGGATGGCATTCTTTCTTTCTACCCATAATCCTTCACGTGGGAGAGTCTTGGCTACAAGTGGGATATTTCACAGCTATGGTGAGAAAGTGTTTTTCTTACTTATAATACAAAAGGAATCCTTTTAAGGATTTAAAAAAATCTTCAGAATGTTTTTACTTTAATTCCCATCAAATTGAAATTCCTTGTGACACTTTTTTCTGTATAACTGAAGAGATCACGCAGATACGTTTGTTTCAGTTACTTGGACTACATAAAATGAGGTTTATTTAACAGCAAAGGAAAAAGAGTACCATGTAAGTCATTTGAAAAAACTCAACGACTTCTGTGCTACGTAGGAATTTCTACCTAATATTCTGTACTTTACATGTAATGTTTATGCTCTCTCTTACATGTAAAGGGGGGAAGGAAAACCCCTGGCTGTGAGGGTATCCGTCCCTTTTATCCTGGAGGGAGAAGTCCCCAGCTATCCCAGGCCAGCGCCGCAGTGGCACTGCACACTTGAGCGCCCTCTGCAGGCCATCTCAGGGCGCACTGGTGTTCGCACTCCTTCCTGATTCTGGATCTGAGGCAGTGGATGGACGTCTTGCAAGTGGTGTCTCAGGGCCTCCAGCGCTGGAACTGAAGCTGGCCCTCAAGCGTTCTGATTTTTCCTTCTTTACAACCCGTAAGCTCACGAGGGGAGACAGAAGGCCTAGCATTTCAGGCTGGGAAGGCTGGGTCTGGAGGTTTCTCCTCGGGAAGCTTCTATCCCATCCACCAAGTGAAGGACTGCACTGTGACTGCCCATTTTTGTAAGGCCTCTAGCTGTACTGTTGTAGCTTCAGTGTCTTGGATAATTTCTAAAGATTTCTTTCTGTGATCATTTTCACTTCAGGGAAGAGCCAGCAATCATGTAGTCCTGGGTCTTACGAATTTGCTGTGTAAGCACTCACCACAGTGTTTTCCTGAGCCTGCTTTTCATCAGACTTTAGTCTGCAGCAGCGTCCAACACAATGTTTAAATTATGCATGGTAAAGACAAACAGGCAGACTTTCAGACTGCTTCAAGACTGCAAGAACAATGCAGAATAGGTGGCAGATGCAGGATGGAATATTTTGAAGAGGATTCATGACAATGTGTCTTTTATTGTAATTAAAACACACAGTATAATTTTCTGTCAACCTTGCATTATTATTTGAGATGTATAGAAGCCTAATTATAGGAAATAATATTTTTCAAGGTGATTTCTCTTCATATGGCATGACAGTCATAGGCTGTGACCTCACTTAGAAACTGTGAGGAACCAGGAGTCCAGGAGTCCAGGAGCAGCTCATGGCTTACCCTGGGCTGTGCATGAGTTATGCTTGGAATCTTTTTTTTTTTCTTACCTCAAGTCCTGCTGGGGGAAACAAGAGCAGGTGCTCCCTTGAGCAACTAGCCAAGTTTATCTGAGCTGATTTGCATATTGCATCCTTTGACAATGGTTCAGGCTGAGAAAGAAGCCTCTATAAAGGCAATGTGCAAGGGCCTGTGAGGTGCGGTCCCCGCTCAGACTTGAGAGATGGGGTCAAAGGCTCCCGTCCTGTGGATGCTGCTGCTTTTGATTCCAGGTGAGGGCCATAGGGAAGTTTTGGATGGGCTCTCTGAGGTAGTCATTTCGACCTGACCCTGAGCTCTTGGTCACTAGAGTGAAGGCCTTGTTTCTAAGCTTTAAGTTTTCAAACTTGCTTTCTCTTCATCAGAATGCTGTCCATATGTGTGTTCATTAGAGTCACTGTCACATTGTGAAGGCCTCACTGATGGTTGCTTATGTGTGTTTATCATTCCAGGCTCCAGTGGGGACATTGTGCTGACCCAGGCTCCAGCCTCTTTGGCTGTGGCTCCAGGAGAGGAGACTACTCTCTATTGCAGGTCCAGCAAGAGCATTAATAAGCTTCTGGACTGGTATCAGCATAATCCAGGCCAGCCTCCTAAGATCCTGACCCATTCTGCATATAGCAATGCCCCTGGGATACCTGAGCAGTTTGATGGCTGGGACAACGGGACAAACTTCACCCTCACCATTGACCCTGTGGAGCTTGAGGATGCTGCAGAGTATTTATGTCAGCAGGGGATGGAGAGTCCTCCCACAGTGCTCTAGCTCTGCACCAAAACCTCCCCAAGTAGCTGCTCAGTGAGGCTCGGCCTCACAGGTGGCTCCCCCTACTGGGGCAGCTCTACTTTGTGTTTCTAGGGGTGTTTGCCTAAAGGGTCAAGCTAATAAATGCGACATTCTCTTTTTTAAGAAAATGATTCTTATTGGTACCTTTTAGGTATGCATAGTGGTCACATTTGTCATAGGGAATTTGTGCTGTACAGTATATTCTGGTTCTCTTTTTTCCAATTCCTCTACCTTTTCTTTTACCTCTTCCTCTCTTTAAAATTTTTTTTCTTCTCATTTTTCTTTTTTCTCAATTTTTAAAACTTTTTTTCCCCTCCTTTCCTCCTCCTCCATCCCTAGTTCCCCTTCCTATTTAATATTTTCTTCCTTCCATCATATCTGAAATACATTTGAGTCTTTATTGACTCTTTTGCTTTCTCCCACCAGGGAAACAGTACAGTATCTATGAATCCATGTCTGATTTATATGAATTAATGTCTCAAGATGCATCCACTGGATATTTATCAAGTTTTTCTTTCTTTATGGCAGAGTACTATTAGATTGTATTAAAATAAAAACCATTTATAACCACTCAGCAGCTGATGGTCATTAAGGCTGCTTCAAAGACTTGCCTCTTACAAAATGTGCCTGTCTACACAGGGGTGCACCTTGAGACATTAATTGACCAAAAGCATAAATTTGGGATCGACCTTCTGTGTTGATATCAGCATAAGATCCTGATAAGACGCTTTTAATTCTGTTGAAAGGTAGTGACTGTGGACATATTTAAGTCATATTTAAGTCCTAGTTGGTTTTCTGTTGTGAGACTCTCATCACTGATTTCTACCCTGTTTACACCTCTCTACACTCCCCCTAGCAGAAGAAAAGGTTCCTTCTTCCCCCCAGCCCTGACAGCACTTATTATGAGTTTATTTCTGGATTATAGCCATTATTCAGCGGTGAGATAGACTCAGAGTTATTTCTGTTTGCATGACTGACTATGTTGAACATTTACTCATATATTTGCATGCTGTTTCCATTTGTCCATCTGAGAAGTGTCTATTCATCTCAGTTGCCCATTTCTGGACTGGGTCTTTCCAGTATGGAAGTCTAAGTTTCAAGTTTCCAAACTTGCTTTCTCTTCATACTTCTGTGAGTTCTTTGTAGACTCTCAGTGGCAGCTCTTTGTTTGAGGAATGGCTGGCAAATTCTTTTGCTCACACCATGGGTTGTTTCCTCACTTTGTTTTTGGCTTCTCTTGCTACATAAAAGTTGTTCAATTAGGTGAAATCACAGTTGTCTATTCTTTGTGATCAGGGTTTTGTTCATAAAGTGTTGGCCTACACCTATGTGTTCATGTGTTCGTTCTATTTTGTCTTCCAGCAGACTTACTGTTTTAATATTTAGATATTTGATCCATTTTGGTTTTAGTTTAGTGCATGATGAAAAATATGGGTGCAATTTTAATGTTTGGCACATGGAAAGCCAGTTTTCACTGCACCATGAAATGGGAAATTCTTAACCTGATATGTGTGTCACAGCAGGTGTTTTATAATTTTATCATTTTCTTACTTAGGAACTCACAGAATTTCTTTAAAGCGTTTATATTAATCGGGGGAGGAGGGAATAATAAACAAAGAAAGAGAATTACTGTTGATTCTGATACCCTTTTCCTTTCAAATCTTTTCCACTGAAGCAATATACCGTGGTCTTCGACATCTTCTCTGTTTCCTTGTCCTCAGCCCTTCAGCATGGACAGAGTCACTGAGAGAGGGGGCCCTCAGTGTAACTGAGCATCATGTGCACTGAAGCAATAAAGCAAACGGAGCCCCATCACTGCCCAG
The DNA here is from genome assembly GCA_004027165.1 of Ctenomys sociabilis. Lineage (NCBI taxonomy): Eukaryota > Metazoa > Chordata > Mammalia > Rodentia > Ctenomyidae > Ctenomys > Ctenomys sociabilis. Next base: position 44,275 of record PVKA01012897.1, on the reverse strand, counting down.
AGAGCCCTCTGTTCATCTGTTGATGAAGGACATGGGGGGGGGGGAGGTTGATACAGAGAATCAAACTCAGCATCTTGTGTTTCCCAAGCAGGTACTTATGCAGCTGGGCTATATCCCTAGTCCAAGACACTGTTCTTTTAGCCCACCACATTCTTTCACCCTGAAACCCCCCAACATGCAGATTAATGACAAGAATCAGTGCTGAGTCTGCAAATAGAAAGCAAACTGGACTCAGTAAAATGTCTCTTCCTAGGTTTAATGTTTATTTCAGTGATGACCACCTTCTGCTACTTTGCTCTGTTTTCCCCTTCATTGTGATACTCATAATATCTGTCTTAATATTTCTAGGCATAGAAGAAAAATCAATCATGTTGATGATGTCTCTCACATCTGTCATGGGTACCCCTTTAATATTTCATCTTTTCCTTCTGAATTCCTTAACTCAGGGCTCAAGTTATATGGTCTAATCAAGAGCTGCAGTGCATTAAGATCATGTTAAATTATAAAAGATCTATAAACTTTCATTCTTTAGAAAGTCCTTTCCTGTGAAGATAGATCTGTCACTTCTGAAGCAGTTCTAGAAGTTCTCTTTTTTCGATTCTGTAGTTGTGTTGAGGTGGCTGTGTCACTGCCCCCGTTAATTAAAAATGTTTCCACTTCATCCCCATTGAGCCTTAGAAGAGCCAGAAACAGCACAGGCTAGATCCTGGGAATATGAGGACCCACTGTAATGTCTGTGTTGGACAGAAATTGCTGTATCGAATGCAAAGTGTGATACAAGTGTTGTGACAATGATAGGGGAAGCCATCAGCCCAAGTTTCAAGTCTTTTTCCACATACTTCATGTGTTGCCTCTTCTAATAAGCTGTTATGACATTCAGAGCTTCCTGCAGTGTGCCTAGGTGTAATGTTGGCCGGTCCCATTCCATCAAGGTAAAAACACACAGCCAATTTGATATGGAAGCTTAATGGACACATGTTTGTAACATGAAGAAAATGGATGAGTGATGTCGAGAATTCTGAATCCTGGAGCAAAGATTTTTAACTGCAGACAAAAGATTCATCTTCCAGGTTGATATTTCTTAAAAGGCTAGGATCTGAAGTGGCCGAACACACGACTGTGATGAAAGTCACACATGCTGCTCTTTGTGCTTGAAAGTCAAGCACTCTTACGCAGCTCTCAAGTAAGACTTGTAGAATACTTGATCTTGAGGCTATGCATTACATACCAATTCTAGAGGTGCAATGGAAGGAAGAAATTTAATTTTTGAGAGAAACTATCTCTTAGATCCAGGGATCTGTGGTTACCTAGAAGGTTGTCCATTATGTAAGTGAACTCACATCATAATAGCAGAATTTATCAGTGCAGTTTTAGTAGTAAAGCAATAATTAAGAAGTACCGGAATGCATGTAACAGTTTTATTCAAAAAGGACAATGTGAGCAGGTTGGAAATTATAGGAAGAATAAGACTTTTTAGGTCACATATTTTATAAAGAAAAGAGATTTATTTAGTTATTAATTATTAATTCACTGTTGTTCAGACTGAAAACCTGAGCAGCCACATGCAAATATCACAATCCGGCAGATGATACCACGTTTAGCTGAGGATGACGTGCTCGTGACAACACACTCTGCTGTCCTTGTAAATCATGAGTGTCAATATTTTAGAACACTTTTCAACTTGACATCAAGAGCATGAGTGAATCAGAGCAAAGATGAAGCCCCGGATACCTCAGCAATGCCCGTTTGTGAGAAATGGAAGGCACTTTCTTGCATTCTGTGGAGATCTTTGCTTTCTCTGACAGCACCTGTGATGCATGGCCAGGAAGACAAGGAGGGACATAGCACTAATTGCCAGGCCACACATGGTACAGGGATGCTCTCCTCTTGTCTCCAGTTGGAAGCGTGTCTTATGCACCTTCTCAGGGACACTGTTTTGAAGTTACTGAGATGAGCCAGGCTTGCAGCTTTTCCCACCTGGGGGTCACAGCCATGTTGGGATCTGTAAGTGTTTCTACACAGGGGTGGGGGGCTGGCTGCTGGCTCCATGTTTGTGTGAAGGGAGGGGCAAGGAAGAATTTCACATAGAGAAGGTGTCTGCTAATGAGCTCTTAGACTAAGGCAGGGTGAAGGAGACATCCATGCAAGGGTCACAAAGACAACAATGGCCACAGGAGGGACATCAGACAATAGAAGGTGAGTGGGCATGTGGAGGAAGAGGTTTCTACAAAGAAAATACAGAATGTGAAGGCATATAGGGTTTATTTAAACAGGTTCGTTGATCAAAAAGTTACTTTAAAATAAGTTTTAAAATTTAATTTATTTATTTGTATTTTAGGGAAGGGTCTACAGGGCATTCAGGCTCTCACTACTAGATTGAACTTGTAGTGATCCGCCTGTTTACAGCTTGGGGTTACAGGCATGTGCCACCATACCCAGCCTCAATTGCTATCACAGCGCTCTCTGGGGCAGGTCCGGCATGGCAGGCTGGGGATTGAATTCCCGGCCCCAGTGCCTGCCTGCAGACACTTTAATCGCCTGAGCTATTTGGCTGGCCCTATTTATTCATTTGGCACAGCTCAAATTCATAGCAATCCTCCTGTCTCAGCCCATGCACCACCATGGCAAGCTTTGTGCAAGAGCTACTAGCTCCTAAAAGAAGTATATTTTAAAATAAACTCTAAACTTGTAGAATAAGCTTAAAGGTGTAAGTGTGAACTGGCATTGTTAGAAAGCCCTGTAAGTAGATACCTGTGCATGTGGATAAAAAAGATAGGTATTTTCGCTAATGTTTAAGAAATTACCCTTCACAGAATAGATATTATATATTATACTGAGGTCCACAGTTGTTATAGACAAATATGATGACTTCTAGTACAGTAATGACATCTAGGTCATAACTGGCACAGTATCTTCATTTGATGACATCACAGACTGCATGAAAAGGAGTGGTTATCTTGTATAAAACACGTATAAAAGGGGCCAGGGAAATAATCAGCATCTTAAACTCCTGCCTCGGAAGCACATTGTCCTGATTCCATCCCAGTACCAAAGAAAGAAAACAAGACAAACAAAAGATTCATATATAAGGCACAAGTATGTTGTAGCTAATCTCCAGGCCATCCTTTTTAAAATAAATAAATAAATAAATAAATAAATAAATAAATAAATAAATTAATTTATGTGATACCTGGCCTCAGTTCACAGCATGGATGGATAGTGATTATCCTGTTTTAGCCTCCCCAGCACTGCAGTTACAGGGGTATGCCACTGCACCCCCACTTAGTGGCCAGCTCAGTGCGCATGGGGCAGGGTTGGCATGGCAGGTGGTCCCTGCACTTGCCAAAGCAGCTGCTTAGTTTGCTGAGCTACTTCGCCAGCCTTCAAATACCCTCTGACATCTATAATATATACATATAATATATATATGTGTTATACATACATATATACATACATATACATATATATATTATATATATATATATATATATATATATATATATATATATATATATTTTTTTTTTTTTTTTTTTTTTTTTTTTTTTTTTTTTTTTTTTTTTTTTTTTTTTTTTTTTTTTTTTTTTTGTGGCCAGTTTAGTCCACCCTGGGGGTGGCGCTGGCACAGCATGTGGTGCTGGGGATTAAACCGCCATCCCTGTGCACTTGCTCTTTCACAGACAACAAATATAATCACTGGAGTATGCAAATAATCTGTGTTAAATCATGTGGTATGCATGTGAGACCGAGTTGCCACCCACATTTTTTTTTACTTTCTGTGTTTTCTTTGCATGTAGACACTTCGCCCTCACAAATGCACACATGGCTTACAAAGTGGGAAGACAGTATCAGAAAGATAGCACAAAATGCACAGCTGCTCTCCCCTGTTGCTTGCCAAATCTGTCATCTCAATCTTCATCTCAGTCCCCTTTCTTTGGGTCCTCAAAAAAAACACAAGTTTCTTCAAGACTTTGTATTAACTCCTTTTAGGTATTGAGGCAGGACACATATCCTTCATCTCCTCTGTCCTTTCCCATCACTATAACGCTATCCTTCTCTCGTTTTGTATCCTGTGAGTAAAAAGGAACAAATACACAGCAATGTAACTCCTCTCCTTTCTGCCACCATCTGTGGGAATGGAGGCCAAATTTCACACGTGCAGATTCTCAAGATCAAGCATTTTTGACTGAAGAAGAACTCAGGTACTAGCACTCCTTAACATAAAGTACTTATGTCACTCATTAAAATGGGCATCAAATAATAACTGTTTGAAAGAATTTGGGAGCCAGGGGCCAGACACCTGTGGAGCAGGAAAACACATTCTCTCCTCTTCTATGAGTGCCTTATTGGTGCTTCAATAAAACTCACATCTCAAGGTCTTCAAGTGGTGCAAATTGTTGACCTCAAAGTTCTGGATGTCTGACTTTTCCCTGAGCTAAAATTTACAAGTCAGGAAGGCTATGTTCCTCTGAAGGATCTGAAAACTCTGATTTCCTATGTTCCAGAATAGTAACAACATTCCACATTCCACAGGGACTCATCCCTTGGTCACTCTGCTGTCCCTTGCCATTTTCATGCCCTCTCTGGTTATGACTTTATCATTCATTATTATGTGGACTCTTGAATTCACATTGGGCTGAGCAGGCTAATTGGTCCCACTCTCAAAATTCCTAAAGCGGCAACATTGACTAATACCTCCATCGTGGTGAATGCTGTGTATTTTTCATTTAGAGGAATGAAGTTCGACAGCTATGTCTCATCTTGTCCAAAAATCCACTCAACATTGAAGATCCAAATATCAGGCCTGTGGCCATAGAGATTGCTCAGCAATCTAAGCCCCTGTCCAGGGAAGTGCAAGGACCCTGGTTGTTTTCACAGTTGCGCATGTCCTGCTGGCCCTGTCTGGTCCGTGTAGAGATGGCCATCAACACTGGGTGTGGTGGTGCATATCTGTAATCCCAGCTGTGGGGAGGCTGAAACAGGAGGATCACTAGGAGTCTGAGCTGCATACCAAGACCCTGTACCAAATAAATAAATGGATGAAAGATAAAAAAGAAAAATATTTCAAATATTGATTCACCAGTCCAAGACCCTGCCTGGCAAGGACATAAATAAAGGAAATTTAATAATAATAATAATAAATGTTATGGAAGACGTATGTAAAATCCTCAACAAACTGAAAACACAGCTACTATCAATTCCAACTGTACTGCTTCTGAGTGTCCATCCAAAGAAAATAAAAATCCATCAGAGACACCTACATGCTCTTATTTATTGTGGAAATATTCACCCTACTTACTGCTAGTGAGTCCAAGAGGAGCAGGGAAGAGGGGCGCACCCATGAGCAGCCCCTCACTGCAGGTGCTGGAGTGGTCTCTCCTTAGAGCCTCCATCTCCAGCTGCCTTCAAAAAAAGCTGCAGGTTCCAGAAGAGCTGCATTTAAGTGTGCAAGACCATGTGGACAGGGGTTGCACCCGAAGGAAACTCCCAGGTGACATGTCCAGGGTGTGATTTCCTGGAAAGGGCAGAATTTATAGGGTCTGGACTAATGCAGACATCATGCTTAACTTAGTCAGGCCCTTACCATTGGAGGAAGGAACAGAGATCTTTGTTGTAGTTATCGGGTCTGATGCCACTGACAGCTTTCACTCTGAGGAACACTATCATGGAAGAACAGCGGAGGGAAAGTCGTGGGGTCCTCGAATAATAATGTGCTCCCTTTGAGTCTCCAGGTACAGCAGTGATCTGCAGTTGCACAACACTGCATCTCTGAGGGATACGCCCACTGAGGGAAATGCCTACTCTGCCCCAGCATCTGCAGGGGAGTAGTTGAGAGTAAACAGAATAAGAACGGTATAGCACATTCCAAAATGATTTTGAGTAAATCTAAAGTAGTCCTAAAAAGAGCTAAATTCATTTTTTTAAAAAAAATTTGATAGGTCAGTGAGACAGCTGAGTGGTGTAGGTGCCTGCTTGGCAAGCGCAGGATTCGGGGTTCAATTGCCTGCAGGACTAGCAGTGCTGGCCCGGCCTGGAGCACACTGAGCATGCCCCTGAGGCCAGGTGTGGTGGAGCGCTGGGGAGGCTGAACACAGGAAGATCACTATGAGTATGAGCTGCATAGTGAGACCCTCTACCAAAACCATAAAATTAAATAATAATAATAATCTTGTAGCCACAAACATGTGTTAAGTACAGCATGAAAGAGCTCACTGCTTCTAACAGAAACCTTTGCTAGGAAGGTGACAGCTTAATTGGCAAAATTTATTTTGTATTGTTTCCAAACAAGCGTATACCTTAACCTCTTACTTTATCTGTGAAATTGGTATTGTATCTAAGGCTACATTCATCTTGCAAGTTAACAGTTTTCCGCACATGTTGTCTGTAATGAAATGTCCCTGAGATGAAACATTTTCTGTAGGCACGTCTGGCCTCACCAGGGACACCTGCGGTTACCAGCGGGCGCAGAGCCGCTGAGATGTGACAGTGCTGCAGCTGCGGGTCGCCCTGCCCAGACCACTTATTTGCCTGTCCCCAGAGCACAGGCTTTTAATAGACTGCTCAGACGCTGCGCAGGAGTCAGTCCGTGTCAGGACACAGCATGGCCATGATTGTCCCTGCTCAGCTCCTGGGGCTGCTGCTGCTCTGGCTCCCAGGTACAGTAGGACTAAACTGTGTTTCCTATTGAAGTGTGGACAGCCTGGCTCTTTAGAGAAAATCCTTGTAAAGTGATTAATATTCTGACTTTTTGTTTTCATGTTTCCAATGTCAGGATCCAGATGTGACATTCAGATGACCCAGTCTCCATCCTTTCATTCTGCACCTGTAGGAGACACTGTCACCATCAATTGCAAGGCCAGTCAGAGCATAAGCACTGTTTTAGCATGGTATCAACAGAAACCTGGGAAGGAGCCTAAACTTCTGGTCTATGCTGCATCCAGCTTAGCCTCTGGGGTCCCAGCGAGGTTCAGCGGCAGCGGGTCTGGGACAGATTTCTCTCTCACCATCAGCAGCCTGGAGCCTGAAGACGCTGCCACTTATTACTGTCAGCAGGGTTACATCCCTCCCACAGTGATACCGACCATGACATAAACCTCCCAGGGAAGCAGAAGTGCCAGGCTGGGCTGCCCCAGCTGTCCCTTTGATGCCTTCCACTGCTGAGTGCTTCTGAGCTGCAGCCATTCTTCGAAGGACGCCGGGTACCACAGTCCTGGCTCAGCCTGCTTGTGCAGGCACGGTGATCTTCTCCTGATGTATTAAGGGCTCAGGTCACTGCACTTGAAACACCCAGTTTCACCAAGCTGGGGGCTTCTTACAGCAAAAATCAAGTGACAGTGGTATTCCTCAGGACACTTCTCTTTGCTAGAGGGGCCTGGTGTCTACACTATCATCATTATCCGGCTAAGTGTGTATGTGTGTCCTAAGATTTTTTTGTACAGATAGGAAATTCTCTGGGCTTTCTCTGGAAGGCTGAGCACATCTGTAATAAAACAGATGTTGTAAAACCTTGTGGTCCTCAGCCCTGTGGAAGCTGGGTTAGGGTACTGATGCTGACCACTGCCTGAAAACCTTCAGGTGAAGTGCTGCCACCTGCGCTCTCCATCCTTCTGCTGGGGCCCCTGGTACCTGCTGAGTCCTCTTGTTCTGATTTCTAAAATCATCGTTGGACCCCTAGTGAGCATCTCTGTACCATGGGCCTGTTATAAGTGACAGTAACGCCCCAATCCATGAATGCTTCTGTTTAAACGCAATTCATTTTGCACGCAAAAGCATTTGGGAGGCGTTTTACTTTTCTCTGCAAACTCCATATCAGATGACAAACAACTGTGGCTGCCTACCCTTCACAAACACAAAAGTGGCCACCTTCCTCCAAGATGAAAAGAAAGGAAGAACAAGCAGTGGAGCCAAGTGACATCTGAAACAGTAGGGCCCAGGCTGCAGGGTCACAGGGGCAGCAGCACCTGCTCTGAGGCTTCACTGAGGACGTCAGCGCAGTCCAGGAACATGTTATCAAGAGTTACGAATCGTGAGCTGCTGCTCCCTCCCCTGTTCATACTCAGATGGGGTGGCTGTCTCACTACTGCCAGCATAGCTGCTGTGGGCCTCCTACATCCTCAGGGGAGGACAGAGCAGTGGCAGGAAGGCCTAGGGCAGGACCTGGCAGTGGATCTCCAGGTGTCCCCAAGGCCATCACCCTGCTCTGGATTTGCATCAGTGTTGTCCCCACAGGCTCTTCCCTCAGATGGGGACCAATGAACAGGAACAGGTTCAGGGTCTAGCAGTCTGGGTTGGGCGTGGGATAGAAGGGTGCTAACCTCTACAGTGGACCCATCCCTTCATTGCTCAGAAGCAGAATGCAAGCTGGGATGACAGACCTTAGTGGATAAGGTCCTAGGAGCATCTCCTGGAGGTCACATGTGCCTTTTCAGATCCTCCCCTCCGCCCCCATGCCTCCTGACTCTCATGGGGTGAAGGCCTTCCCTTGTGGCAGGTACACATGCCATCCTGTTTTGATGTTGGAGCCAGCCCAACAAGGAATACAACAGTGAGTCAAAGTGCATCCCTTGTTCTTCAAGTTTTCATTTGGGGTGCTTTGGCCAGTGATGGAAAGATCATCAGTACAGTGCTGCAGACCATGCAGACAGCCACTGTACATCCATGCAGCACATGCATGAGTGCTTTCAGGATGGGAGTGACCCTCAAATATTTAGGACTCATGTCTTAGGATGGAGGTCCTGGGGGGCACCAGAGAATCCTGATGTAGAGTACCAACTTCCCTGCTACCTGTCCCTCTAAGCTGTGTAGCTTATGTTGCTGAGCGTCAAAAATCCTAGCTGAAAACAACTCCTGCTTGGAATTGTGCTTGCTATTTGACTACTAATATCTGTTGTATAACTGACTACATGAATCCTAAGTGCTGTCACACCTTAAGTGCCTTAGGCATACTGAATTCTGTCCTAACTGAAGTCAGGACAGGCCCGGCCAGGTTGGAGCTATAGGGATGAGCAGACCCAAAGGTTAGGATGCAGAGGGCCTCCTGGCCTTTTCCTAGAAAGACCTTTCTGTGACCATCACATGCTGCATGTGTTTGAAAAATCCTCTGAGCAGGAGACACAAGAGGAGATGCAGCTGGGGCAGCCCAGCCCCTCACTTCTGCTTCCCTGGGAGGTTTTTGTCATGGCTTGTGTCACTGTGGGAGGTGCAGTACTATAGTACAGACAGAAATAAGTGGCAACGTCTTCAGGCTGCACACCGCTAATAGTGAGAGTGAAGTGTATACCATTTATGCTGCCGGTGCCGCTGAATCTCGAGGGGACCCCTGGCTGCAATGTGTCCGCAGCATAGATAAGCCACTTAGGAGCTTCTCCTGGTTTTTGTTGATACCAATTCATGTAATAGAAAATGTTCTGACTGGCCGTGCAAGTGATGGTGACCGTGTCTCCTACAGCAGCAGAAAGTGAAGTCGGAGACTGGGTCACCTGGATGGCACATCTGGCACCTGATGATGCAGACACAAAAGTAAATACATGTACTTAATTAAATAGAGTTCCCTGAAGAGCCAGCAAATCCCTAGTGCTGTCCTTCACCTTGGAGCCAGAGCAGCAGGACCCCCAGGAGCTGCGTGAGGCCTCTCCTTTCCATGCTGTGTCCTGAGATAGGTGACTCCTGCACAGCTGGCTGCAGCCCATTTAGAAATCCTGGGGGCAGTGGGCCGGGCTCTGAGCACATGCAAATTAGCAAGGGTTCCTCAGGCTGCACACAGCTGCTGCCCAGATTCCCTTTGCATCTGGTCAGACCAGGGCTACATGAAATTTCCTGAAGACAATGAAATTCTCCCTGAATTGACCTACAAAAGTCACACTGGGGCCAATTTTCAATACTTCATTTGGTCTTCAGTGCAGAAAAATAATCTAACTATAAGTTGCATCAAGGTTATATGAAAATATATGTAAACAGGATACTGAGAATTTTAGTTTGGATCCCTCAGACCTTCTTTCTGCTTTGAGCTTCATCAGAGAAAGCAGGCATTTGGCATCAGGCCAGCCTTATTTAGAAGGAAAATAATCTCACACACTTCTGAAAGATAGACAGAAAACTGAATCACCTCTGTCCTAACCTCCTGGCCAGCCTCAGAAGGCAGGCATGGGTCCCAGCTCTCCTTCCATGTGTCTCCTCTAGCCAGGTGATTCTGGGGTTTTTCTTCATCCATGATTGCAGGTGGCCAGACCATGGTGCAAAGCCTGAACTGAGGGGCACCTCCTTGCGTCTACCCTGCGGGACTCCTGCTGAGGGCTTCACATCAATAGTTCCCATCTGTTATTTGTGTAGCCTCAATTTCTTACTTCAGTAAGGTGGTGATGATGTCATCCCTCCATGTCTCCATTCCTGTGCTCTCTGAAGATGGGGGAGCCAGTGGGTTTTGCACAAACAACAGAACACTGACCCTGGCCTGGGTGTCCCAGAATAGCCTCAGTGCATGATCACAGGGAGAGATGCACACGCCGTGCAGCTCCCCAACCTCAGCGGAAGTAATCTAGATGCATATTTCTGTGTTTCCAGGTTTGCTTCATACACAGCCATCCTCTTTGGCAGCTGATATGCTGAAGGGCCTTTAACTATCCATCTTCTCTTCCTATCTCACTGCTTCCTTTCCTTTCTGTAATTGTCTGCATGTAGTAAAAATTAAATAAGATAGCTTGGAAGGATATTAGTAATCAGATGTCATAAAAGAAATAAAAATTTGGGGGCTGGGGAGATAGCTCAGTACAGTAAGTGCTTGCTTGGCAAGTGCAGGGTCCTGAGTTCAATCCCTGGTATAGCAAAAAAGGAAAAAAAATCAGAAATAAACATTTCCTCTAGATCTGCCATGTGCCTCACTGGGCATTCATATGTGTGCATGATTACCAACCGGTGATCCATTTGTTCCACCATGCTCAACCAAACATGCATGGCGCTGGGTGTGGGAGGACCCCCTGAAGTCTGATGCCTGCAGCATAAGAGGCAGAGCTGGAGAAGCTATTGCGAGGCTCTTAGTAAAGTTGTTTGGAGAAGCTGTTGAAGCCCTTGGAAGCTGCTGGCTCTCTTGGGCTGTTCTGCTGGGGGACCTTGTCATGCTGGCTTTCCCTGTGAGCTTGGTTATTGTCCTGGATGGAGGAGCTTGAGACCTCCTTGTCACTGAGGTTGGCTGTGGTTCATTTTGGCGAGCTCTGGTCCTCAGCATGACTACTTCTGCCTAACTCTTCAGGGAAAAAGGTGAACTGCTCAGTCTCCTGAAGAAGCTTTTCATGTTGACTTTCCTGATGTGAACTCAGCTCTCCTTAGTTTGGAGGAGCTCACTGCCTCACTGTGACTGAGGTTGGCTCTGGCCCTTTTGCAGGGAGCTTGTGTTCTCACTTCGAGCCTTGCTTTTAGGGCCCAGTGCCGATCCCTCAGCCTGCTATCACAGATCTTCCATCCCTCTGGCACAGACTTTCTAGCTTTCACTACTGACCTTTGGGCCTTCTCAGCTCAGATCAATAAACTAGGCCTGCATGAGTCATTTTTGTGGGATCCAGACACTCAACTGGATTCTTTGATTATAAGTGTGTGGATAGATTTCCTGTACTCTGTGTATGTGATTCTTCAGCTGATTTGTTATAAAATAATCTTATAATTAAGTGCATTCTCCTTGTAAAACAACAGGCCCCAACAATATGCTTTTATGATCCAAACTAAATTCCCCTGACTCATTTCTGTACAACACCAGAAAGCAAAAAAGGCAAATGGCAAGCACTACTAGCAACCTTATCTGGATTTTCCTTGAGTCACTCTTCCTGTACTTCCTGAGGGCTGTTGCAATACCAAAATAACAATATTTTACTGAACACCATTATGACACCTATTTGGAGAATCAGGAAGGCAGACTCAGACATAAGCTCCAGCAAGCCATCATTAGGGCTTGTGCAGGCAGAGCTTCTGCTGCCTCCACAGAAGCCCGTCTGCTCCTTCCTTCCCAGCCCTGCGGCCACCTTTCTCCCTGGCTGGAGCTCCTCACTGCTGACAGGCTGTGTTCAGCAGGACTGGTTATGCTTTGGCCTTGGTAACTCTCCCCCTCTCTCTCTTGGATTGGGTCTGTACCCAAATTTCTAATCTAGGATAATCTCACCATCTAAAATGCCTTAGTTCTTAGTCACAAAAGGAACCTTTTCATATAAAATATATTCACTGTCTCAGTAGGACTAATGCAGGTGAAATGCCATTTAGTCTTTTGAACAACTAGGAAACAGCTCTTGTGCATAATAAGCGCTCCAAGGTATCAAATGTGCATACTTTCTGTCTGCTTTTTCTTCTCCCTTGATTTCCCTTTTACACTGCCTCCCCTGCAACAGCAAGCAGAGCTGGTAAGTGGATTGTGGAAAATCATGTCCTGGGGGCAGCTGAGCTCCATCAGGACTCCAGGGCATCACTGGGTTCCAGGGCAGAGGTGCTGTCAGTGTACGGGGGGAGAATCTTTACTTACAGTACAATCTTCTTTGACTCCTACTGCCACTAAGCCATTAATAGGTACTGTTTATACCCAAGTTCTGTATGTTAAAACAATATTGCTTGGATTACCTAGAACAGGTTCTCTTTGAATATCTTCATGCCAAGTGCCAGGTGCCTCAGATGCTTCAAATTTTGTTCTAAATGAAATTGAGAGGCATTAATGTGTTTGTGATGATGGGGATGAAAGAAGAAAGGGTGGAGATGCAGAAGAGCTACACCAACTCATTCTCCCAAGATCTTTGGGGACCATCAATGCCACCTGTACTTGATAAACCCTCTCAGCAGATGGCAGCACCAGAAAAAGCAGCTGGGACAGCCCAGTTTCACACATCTTCATTGTGTGTGCTAGGTGGTTTACATCACGGCTTGTATCACTGTGGGAGGTGTCCTACCATCCTGACTGGGATAAGTTGCACCATCTTCAGGCTCCACGCTGCTGATGGTGAGTGGGAAATTTGTCCCAGACCCAGTGCCACTGAGTCTCAGTGAGACCCCAGATTCCAGAAGGTGTGCACTGTAGATCAGCAGTGTAGGGGCTTCTCTTGGTTCCTGTTGATAACAGTTTAAGTAATCGCTAATCTTCTAACTGGCCTGGCAAGTGATGGTGGCTGCAGAAAGTGAAGGTGGAGACTAGGTCACCTGGATATCACATCTCACACCTGGTATTGGAAACAAACAAAAACAGGAGCTGGGGAGATGGCTCAGTGGAATAAGCACTTCCCTGGCAAGTGCAAGGGCCTGAGTCCAATCCCCAGTTCCACCAAAAAAAAAAAAAAAAAGGAAACAAACAAAAATATATCCACACAATCATGGCACAAGGGCTCCTTGAAGGTCAAGCACTGATCTCCCTGGCTGAGAACAGTCCCAGTGCAGCAGAAGCCCCAGGAGCTGAGCAGGGACCCTCATGGCCATGCTGTGTCCTGACAGTGACCCACTCCTGCCCAGGGAATGTACAGCCTATGCAGAAGTCCTCAGGGCTGGGTTAGCTCTGGGCACATGCAAATGAGCAGGGTGGGGCAAGGAGGGCACAGCTGCAGTGGTTATAATCTGTAATTATCCTCAATGAGACCAGGACAGTGTACAATTACCTGATTCTGCAGAATCAGTGACAGCAGACCCTTGGGAACAATTTTTAAAACTTGAATTAGACCTGCATCTAAAACCTTATTAGCAGTTGTGTTAGCGTTACAGATGGGAATGTCCTCATATGTGCAGTGGATACAGGATAAGTTAGATGGCTTGGATATCAACTATTTGACTTTCTTTAATATTTTCCTGTGTGCATGTGTATATGTGTGTAGATGCGCTGCTGATGGGGATATTTTGCATTGTAATAACTATAGTCATGTGAGAATGATTTTTTTGCTTAAAAATCAATGGAACACACTTGCCAGGATTACATTAAACATACTCAAAAGCAGAGGAATGATTCTGTCATCACTCTAAAGTGTTGCTACTTTTGCAATAACACCAAGCCATGTATTGCAGATGCGCAGTGATCATGTGTTTCCCAATGGAGATCTTCAGTTGCAGATTCACCATTATTGCAAGATGGAATTCTCATTCCTTTCCCTCTCTCTTTCTCTTAAACATTCTCTTTCTCTTTCCTTCTCTTTCTTTCTTTTTTTTTCTTTTTTGTCTTGAGACAGGGTCTCACTATGCAGTTCAGGCTGGCCTTAAGCTCACTTTGTAGCTCAAGCTGGTCTTGAACTCACAACAATCCTCCTGCCTCAGCCTCCTGAGTGCTGGGATTACAGGCATGCGCCACCACGCCCAGCTCTTTCTTTCTTTTTTCCTTTCTTTCTTTCTTTCTTTCTTTCTTTCTTTCTTTCTTTCTTTCTTTCTTTCTTTCTTTCTTTCTTTCTTTCTTTCTTTCCTTCTCTTCTTTCTTCCCCACTTACTTTCTAAAGCATACAAAATTTATTTAAAGGTTTGCATATCCTGGAAGCCTTCAGAAATGGAGATCAAACACTGAAGAATTGAGAATAGTCTCTTGTTCTGGGAAGAATATCTCCACTTCCTGTCTAGCCACTGCTGATCAAGTAGGAAAGAATACCTTACCTACTAATAAAATGAACTAGCAAAAGTGAGTTGAATCCCTTACCTACTAATAAAATGAATAGCAAAAGTGAGTTGAATCCCTGGTGTAAAAGAGCTTTACTTCTCTGTTCACGACATCATAGCCAGTTCATGAAGCCAGGTATTGATCCCAGCCCTGCCTTCAGAGCCTACCCTTCTAGCCTAGGACTCCCAGGGATACTGTGAATTCCTGGCTGCGTGTGACCAGAACACGTAGTCAAGGCTTTCCCCCAAGCCCCTGAGCTCCCCTCAGGTGTGAACATGAGGGGACTTTGTTGCACCTGACCTGCCAGAACTCATTTGAGAGCTTCAGACTGAAAGCACACATCCGTTATCTGCATGCAGGGCACAGTGCTGTCTGTCTCCCAGCGTCTGCACTGCGCTGTGCTTCTTGTGATTTCCTCTCCCTGAGTTGCTCCCTGTGCTCCCTCGAGTCGAGGAAGGAGCCTGCTTCTGCACAGAGGACAGAGCACAGTCTCAGCATTCCCAGAACAGCCTCAGCGGATGAATATAGGTGCAGATGCACACCCCTCCACTTCCCTGACCTCAGCTGAACTATCTAAAGATGGTTTCTGTGCTCTGGGTAGGAGCTTTGGCTCAGCCATCCTCTCTGAGCTCTTGCCCTCTCGTCTCACTTTCTGCCTTCCTTCCCCGTTCTCCTGCTCCTAGTAAATCCACTGTCCTTATGGGAAACCTTAGGGCTGAGTGAACCAATCTAATACTTTCTCCCAGATTCTATTCTTCTGAATCTCCCTGAAGTTTTATTTTCTCTTATGGAAGGGAGCATTTCAGGGTGCTATTTTAAATCTACAAAGGCCCACATTTGGCTCACAATTCAGAGGATGGGACTTTTTGGTTGACTGAACTTCGGGGATACTACGCGCCTCAGCAGACTCACCTACTGAGGAGGTCAGCAGCTGAATATCCTGTGAGCAATTGGGGCCTGGCAGGAAGTGGTGCCTGGTGGGTAACCTGGAAGGGCCTGTTCTCACCCAGAATCTCCTCTTCCTCTCTCTCTCTCTTCCTGGTGCCCTCATGAGTGTCTTTCTCGCCCCCATGCTGCTGTCACTCCTGAGTCTCTGAGCCTAACTACTGTTACCCTTTCAGGGTTGTTACCTATAGGTGGGTGAAAAATACTGCACCCGAAGACCATTTCTGTGCTTTAATCCTTGAACCTCTAACAGGATGTTACTCAACAAAGGAAACTTGGCTGTGGCGCTTGATTGAGAGCTTTGAGCACGAGAGAGCACTGAGTTGTCTGGGTTAGGTCAGGGTAAATGCAACGAGATCCAGAATAGATAGGAAGAAAGTCATGAGAGGGCACATGACAGTGAGATGTGATGCTGGAGAGGAAGTGACATGAAAATAAAAGGGAGACTGTTAGGAGAAAAGGGAATCATGGGGAGTGAGGAACGAAGGGGATATGGGGTAGCTGCGGAGTGAAATGATTTGTGTATATTACATTCATGTACAAAATGGTAAAACAAACCCATTATATATAAATTATAATCAAAACTAGTTATAGACATTGATTTCTTATACTGGGGAGACTATATGATATTTGCACCTGTGGGTCTGGTTTATTTCACTTATGAGTGTATATCTTCAAGTGGCATCCACTTCAATATAAATGCTTCAAGTTTATCATTCTTTACAGTGGAGTAATACTCCATTGTGTAAAAATACCACATCTTTTTCAACCATTCCTCATGTGACAGGCTTTTTGGTTGTTTCGAAGATTTTGCTATCACAAATTGTGCTGCTATAAACATAGGTACACATATATGACTATGGCATGATGTTTTCAGTTCCTCTGGGAAAATATTTAATAAATGAAAAACTAAACAGCATGTGTGAATTTGCCATTTATAGCTGCTGTTTCACTGCATATGAGTAAAAAGAAATGCAGGTACTCAGTGAAGTAGCTTTGGAATAAAATTTTACCTTTAAAAACTTTTGGAAAGGAAAAGCGCAAAAATCTTGAGTGAACACAGCTCAGGAAATTATCATGAAATGGACAAGGCTGGGTGACTCCCAAGCACTGATAAAAATCCAGACCTTGTATTTTTTCCCAAAGGTAATCTACTTCTTCATTTAAAAAAAAAAAAAAAACACTTCTGTGTCCTTTTTATCTTTTTATGCATGGAATAACATAATGTATGATTTCATGTAACTGGTCTTTTGTTTGCTATTGTCTTTTCTTTCCTTTTTTTTTTTGGTATTTCAGGGCAGGGTCCACAGGGTCTCACTATGCAGATTGGACTCACAGTGATTCTCCTCTTCTCAGCCTCCCGAGAGCTGGGATCACAGGCGTGTGCCACCAAGCCCTGTCTCAGTCACCTCAGCACATCCTGGCACCGCATACCTGGCGTCAAATCCTGGCTGCTGCAGTGTTTTGCTGTTGCCTTTATGAGACACATTAATGACATTAAACCTAGATCACGTGTATACATTTAGAACTGTTTTTTAATCAATTGTGTCTGCACCATAAATCAGACCTTCACTGTGCCCTTTTGGAGCATTTTGGTTGCGTCTGTTTGTTATAAATAGTGTTGTCCTGACATATTGCAACACATCTTCTATTTCACTGTATATATATGGGGGCAGAGTACTGACTCAGAGGATATGCATGTGTTTTTTAGTAGACAATTATAAACTACTTTTAATGGTAATATACTATTGTAAATACATATCAAAAGCATCTGAAATTGCCCATGGTGCTTTGCCCTTACCAATGCTCAGCATTTTCATTTTGTTAATACTTCATCCATCTAGTGGCTTGATAGCCACATGATAAAAGAACCTGCATTTTCCTTTCTTTTTGTTTTTGGTGTGGGGAAATCAAACTTGGGTCCTTGCACGTGCCAGGCAGTTGCTTATGCAGCTGAGCTATCTCCTTGGCTCAGAAGTGGCATTTTTTACTATAACCATAAAATTTATAGCTCTTGGACATGTTTACTGAACATCTTTATATAACTGTTCACTTATCAGTTTTATTTATTTATTTGTGCTAATTTTAATAGGCTGCCTTGAAGCTCCTTGCTGCTGAAACGTGTTGCTAATGTGACTGCCCGTCACATGCATTGTCTCAGAGAGACTGTTGCAGGTTTGTTAATGTTCACGTTTATCTTCTACATTGAACTTGTTCCAGGGTAGAAACATGACAGTTGAAATCTACATGAGGAAGCTGCAAATGTCATGGCAGCCAGGAAGAAGATAGAGGAAGGGAGCGAGAGGGAGAGAGGGATACAGGGAGGAAGGGACAAAGTAAGAGAGGGGAGAAGAGAACAGGGTGATGTGCCTCCAGGCTACGCCACTAGCGAACCACCAGTTTCAATCCCATGGACACTTAACAGCACTTTCAGCTGTGGCTTCACCTGTGGTTCCCTCCACTGATCAGAAGACCACCCAGTGATCCAATTACCTTTCAGATGTCAACCTTTGAATACTCCTGACACACAAAGTCACAGGTACACATTCCTCTTCCCAGGAGGCTAGGTGGGTAGAAAGGAAAGGAATCAAAGCAAGAACAGAGCCCAGCAGAGCAGACATTCCACAATGTAGCTTCATAGCATAGCTTCATGAGCACATTGGGGCAAATTATGAAGAACTATGATGTCTGAGGCCTGGGCAGTGCTGCCCGTATGGCGATGACACTGTAGCCCTCATGGCCTCTTAGCCAGATTTTGCTCACTGTTCCTGACTTTCCTCTGTGGTTATTTCTGGTTCCTGCTATCTCCATCTCCTTGGTTCCCCACTCATCATTCACTTACACCCTCACAGTTAGACACACTGGACTCTCAGGGACACACTGACCGGTCCCCAACATGTTCCTCTGAAGTCTCCATAGAAACCTCTGTAACAACAGAAATCTTGGGGCCTACAGGTCCCCTTAGTTTCATGTGGATGAAAGCGAGGACTTGAAGAGCTTGAGCAGTAGCCAGCTTCTCAAAGATTGTGGCTTTGGTGGTCTCTAAGTGCCTGAAGAATGAGTTTTGCAAAATGGCTTCCTTGTTGGTACTAAATTGAATGGGGTCCCTGGAGCTTATTTCTCAAAGGAAAGTTTCTCACTTTTACCCCTTTGAGCCAATGATGGCTGGGGTATTGCTGATTCCTACGAAGCACTCAGGACATCTGTGTGGGGTGTTACACAAAGTACTTTGCTCCTTTTTCATTCCAGTGTTTTCCACAGCCCCCCTCTCAGAGCTCTAACCTCACAGGCACTTCCTCGCTGATGGAGCAGCCCACTTTTCCTTTTTACTTTTCCTCCTGTTCCTCAATATCAATTTGGCAAAAATCTGAAGGCAGTGCTCAGGCCACAGCCTGGAGCGAGCTTGGTTTTCTCTCTGGTGTTCCTCTCGCAGGTGATGGAAGTTTTGTTTCCAGAACAGAGAGCCAAGGTGACCCGAGACTTGCTATTAGCGCCATCAATTTCTATTTTACCATTTCATGAGACAGTATAAATGAAATGCATTTAATCCATTTGAATGTGTACACATTTTGCTTTCACTGAAAGTACTTTGGGTAATAAATAAGTTTTCTTGATGAAAGGTATTATGAATCCCAGCTCTTGGGAGGCTATAAACAGGTGGATCACTATGGGTCTGATCTAGTGAGACTCTGAAGACCCTGCAAACCCTTTCCTAAAATACAAAAAAAAAAAAAAAAGGTTTTATCAGGAATACACAGAGTGATGAGACCCATTGGGATCTTTCTGGCAGTGCCCATGGGAAGGAAATTAAGTGTTTTTTATTTTTCCTGAATTGGGGATTGAACTCAGGTCCTTCCACTTGCCGGGGAAGCGCTTATTCCACTGATCCATCTCCCTGGCCCCAAAGTCATAAAAATTTGAAAAGAGGGGAGAGGACTGGAGTAAAAAGAAGGTATGTCACCTATAGGTACTCTTTCCCTATGATAACTGTGATCATCATGCATGAACTTATTTACGTAAATGGAATTCTACATCCAGGGAAACCGATCTTCAAAAACAAAGGCAAGGTGAACACCGATGTGGGGAAACAGCTGGCTGCCGACACATCCTGGGTGAGCTCAGGAAGGCATCTTCAGAGTCGGGAAGGCACAGGCAACATTCCTGGAATCCACGGGATGGAAAGGACCTCCAAAGCAGTGAAGAAAGCATGTACAAGTAAACAAAAAATTGCTTCACTTTAGATGTTGTTGCCATAGAAGAGGGTCTAACCTCATTAAATGGATATCAGAATAACAGATGCCTTGTTAGCTTTTTGACTATGTAGAGATACCAAAGGGCCACCAACATTTAAAGCCTGTGACTCCATCTCCATGGTGGATGTGTGTGAAACCATTGGCGGCATGATTCGCGTTCCTATTTTTTATTCTGTGTGTTTCATGCTGTTAAGAACTGAAAAATGTAGACAACGTAAACAACGTGAAGCAGTAAGTAATCATAATATGATTAAGGAAACGGCAAAGTGTACAGTGTGTGAGGAAAGTATCGAAGTATGGAAAAACTCCGAAGGAGTTATATGCATGATTTTCTTTAAAGGGTGAAGAGACTTTGTATGACTTTGCCCACAGGGCTTACTGAGACTGGCTTTCTCACACAGCTGCACCCACCAGGCTTTCACATGGTGTCCCCAGGGAGGACCTTCCACTGTGGGCCTGAGATGAAGGCTCCTCCTGACCTTGCCTCTACTTAGCACAACTGCACAGTTCACAGTCTCACAGAGGAGGGTGTTGTTCAGCTCCTGGGGCTGCTTATCTTCTGGCTGCCTGGAGATGACACTGGCAGATGTGGAAGGAGGCAGAGGGGAAGGACATGCTGTGGAGCACTGCTGGCCCAAGGTATTTGGTCCACATGTGACCCACACGTGTCCTGCAGCCCGGGATGCGCAAGAGGTGAAGGGGGACCAGGGATAGTTCAGGATGAGGCCCTTATTGCAAAATTCTTAACTTTGTTACATCTGCTGCACTTGAAAGTATCTTTCTTATTTAAGAATTAAACCCAGGAACCAAACAATTCTGCAATAACAGTATATTACCCTCTTCCTGGTCTTTGTGTAGTATTTGATTAAAGCAATTAAAAACATTTCTAATCATAGAATATTCAGATATTCAGGAATCTGCTGGCCTTATGTTACTTAGTTTTCTCACCCTTTCTCAGGCATAGTGGAAATGAGCTGATGCAGGGTTCAAGAGTTGTGGATGGACCACGTGTGGAGGGAGGCACCATGAAATGTGGACTTAGTGATGTGGAAACAACATCAGCAAACACGTGAAGCAGTGTCTGAGGGGTAGACCTTCTAACTTCCCCCATTAGAGTGCATCTGTTCTAATACCAGAAATCATATGCTTGTTCAGAGATGTGGGCCTGAGATCTACTGAGAGTCTAAGCTCTCTCAGCATAGTTACAATGGGAAGGAATCTTGTCCATGGCCTACATGCATTGGGGCAGTGAGATATCAAAGAAAATAACAACAGATGGCTTAGGAGAGATGCGTTTTAAGATATTAAGAAACAAGTATAAGAGTAACCAAGAATTACTGGGGAGAGAAAGAATCTGGTGATGGCAGGGTGACAAGGTAGTTGCCAAAGACCCAGCACCAGAAGGTCCCATGCTGGGCCAGAACAGGACATACCTAGAGACCACTCAGAGTTCTCACAAAGCTCTGAGCAGCCTGCTGTGTTCAGTGGCATCTGCTGAACTGCAGCGCTGGACAGAAATCTGTCATGTGCAGGGCCTGCAGGAAGGGGCTGTACCGAGCTGCACAGCGCTCACACCCTTTGCTCACTTAGCTTTCTTGTACAAGCAGCATTCCAAGGAAAAGCTGGTTCAACGTGGCAGAGGAAGGCAGACCCAGGATGGCACTGTCTGGCCTGGGTCCCACTGTCACTCAGGTAATGCCCATCCTCACAGGCTACTTTCTTTCCACCGATAGTCCTTTACCTGGGAGAGTCTTGGATGCAAATGGGATATTTCACAGCTTAGGTGAAATTTTTTTTTTCCCCCTCAAAAGGAATCCTAGAAACTATGCAATTCAACCTCTTTATTGTATGAGGAAAACTACTTCAGGCCCAGATAGCTCTTGCTATGAATTATTTGGCTGAAAAAGAAAATACACACACACACACACACACACACACACACACACACACACACACACACACAGTACCAACAAAATCTTCACAATGAGTTTTCACTTTAATTCTCATAAAATTCAAATTCCTTGTGACACTTCTTTCTTTATAAATGAAGAGATCATGCAGATAACTATAGTTACCTAGATTACATAAAATAAGCTTTATTTAGCAGCAAAGGAAAACTCAGTGACTTATGTGCAGCGTAGGAATTGCTACCTAATATTGTGTACTTTACATGCAGTGTTCATGCTCTCATATTTTTAAGGGGAAGGGCCGGGGACATAGCTCTGTGGAGTAAGCACTTACCTGACAAGTGTAAGGGCCTGAGTTCGATACCCGGTTCCGCCAAAAAAAACAAAGTGACCAATTCATATTTTTAAGGAGGAAAGAAAACCCCTGGCTGTGAGGGTATCTGTCCCTTTCATCCTGGAGGGAGAAACAGTCCCCAGCTATCCCAGGCCAGCGCCGCTGTGGCACTGCACACTTGAGCGCCCTCTGCAGGCCATCTCAAGGCGCACTGGTGCTCGCACTCCTTCCTGATTCTGGATTTGAGGCAGTGGATGCACGTCTTGCAAGTGTGTCTCAGTGCCTCCAGCGCTGGAACTGAAGATAATCCTCGAGCGTTCTGATTTTTTCTTCTTTACAACCCGTAAGCTCACGAGGGGAGACAGAAGGCCTAGCATTTCAGGCTGGGAAGGCTGGGTCCGGAGCTTCCTCAGGAAGCTGCTGTCCCATCCACCAAGTCAAGGAGCCTCTGTGAGTGCCCGTGTTGTTAAGGCCTCCTTGTTGTACGTCGTAGTTCCCTCAGTGTCTCGAATAACAACAAAGGTCTCTCTGTGATCATTTCCACTTTGGGAAGAGCCAGAAATCACGTAGCGCTGTCTTATGAATTCGCTGGTGAGAACTTGTCGTGATGCTTCCAGAGCCTGCTTTTCGTTGCATTGCAGTCTGCAGCAGCGGCATTCCCCACTGTTTCTAAACCATGCATGGTAAATACACAGAGGAGGACTTCCAGAGATGCCTGTAAACTTCAGAAACAATGCAGAAAGGATGACTGATGTAGGATAGAGTATTTTGAAGGAATACAGGGCAATGTGTCTTTTACTGTAATTACATTCAAACACACTATGATTTTCCTTCAATCTTTACATTATTATTTGACATGATATAAAATTTAACTTAAGAAACTAACAGGTTTTAAGGGAGATTTGTAGCTGTATGGCATGGAAGCTGCAGGTTTTGACCTCACTTGGCAACTCTAGGGAACCAGGAGGCTGGGAGGCACCAGAGGAGCTGGTCGCCTGCCCTGGGTGTGCGTGAGCTATGCTTGGAATTTTTTCTCTAACTTCAAGTCCTGATCCGGGAAACAAGAGCAGGTGCTCCCTTGAGCAGCAAGCTAATTTTATCTGAGCTGATTTGCATATTGCATCCTTTGACAATGGTTCAGCCTGGGAAAGAAGCCTCTATAAAGGCAGCGTGCAAGGGCCTGTGAGGTGCAGTCCCCGCTCAGACTTGAGAGATGGAGTCAAAGGCTCCCGCGCTGTGGATGCTGCTGCTTTTGGTTCCAGGTGAGGGCCACAGGGAAGTGTTGGATGCACTCTCTGAGGTTATCATTTCTCCCTGACTCTGGGTATTTGGGCATTAGAATGAAGGCATTGTTTTCTAAATATTAAGGTTCCAAACCACCACTTGCTTTTAGTTAATCAAAATGCTGTCTGAACATGTGTTCACTAGAGTCACTGTCACATTGTGAAGGCCTCACTGAGGGTTGCTTGTGTGCATTTATCATTCCAGGCTCCACTGGGGACATTGTGCTGACCCAGGCTCCAGCCTCTTTGGCTGTGGCTCCAGGAGAGAAGGCTATTCTCTACTGCAGGTCCAGCAAGAGCGTTAATAAATTTGGGATCGAACTTCTGCACTGGTATCAGCATAAGCCAGGCCAGCCTCCTAAGATCCTGACCCATTCTGCATATAGCAATGCCCCTGGGGTGCCTGAGCGGTTTGATGGCTGGGACAATGGGACACACTTCACCCTCACCATTGACCCTGTGGAGACTGAGGATGCTGCAGAGTATTTATGTCAGCAGGGGATGGAGAGTCCTCCCACAGTGCTCTAGGTCTGCACAAAAACCTCCCCAAGGAGCTGCTCAGTGAGACTCGGCCTCACAGGTGGCTCCCCCTACTGGGGCAGCTCTACTTTGGGTTTCTAGGGGTAAAGGGTCAAAGTAGTAAATGAAACATTCTGTTTTTTAATAAAATAATTCTTGTTGGTACATTTTAGGTATACATAATGATCACATTCACCATAGGGAATTTGTGTCTGTACAGCAAATCACTTGGTTCTCTTTTTCCATTTCCCCTACCTTTCTTCTACCTCTTCCTCTCCTTCTTTAAAAAAAGCTTTCTTCTCATTTTTCACTCTTCTCATTTTCAAACATTTTTTCATCTCTCCTTCTCTCTCCACCCTTAGTTCCCCTTCCTGTTCAAATATTTTCTTCCTTCCATGATATCTAGTATGCATCTGAGTCCTTATTGACATTCTTGCTCTTTCTCATGAGGGAAACAATGCAGTACCTATGAATCCATGTCTGATTTACATCAATTAATGCTCAATGTGCATCCACTTATCTGAATATCTATCAAGTGTAACTTTCTTTATGGCAGAGAACTACCAGATTGTGTATGAAAACATTTTTACCCACCCACCAGTTGATGGGCATTTGGGTTGCTTCAAAGATTCGGTTATCAAAAATGTGCATCTCTAAAGACTGATGTGCGTACATGGCTGTGATGTGATTCTTGTTATTCTTTTGGAAAAACAACTGGGGGGCCATTTAGGTCAAAGGGAATGTCAAGTTTTAGTTTTTGTTTTTGGAGACACCCTCACCCTGATATCTCCCATGTTTGCAGCAGTCCACATTCCCCCCAGAAGTGGAGAAGGTTCCTTCTTACCCACAGCCCTGCTGGCATTAGCTATTAGTTGATTTCTGGAGAAGAGCCATTCTTCTGTGGTGAGATAGAACCTCAGCCTTGCTTTCACTTGCATTTATTGAATCACCAATGATGTTGAACAGTTTTTCATATATGTGTTTGGTATTTCCATTTCTCTACTTGAGAAGTATCTGTTCATTTCATTTGTCCATGTTTGGACTGGGTATTAACATTTGGGAGATCAGGTTTTTGTGAGTTCTCTCTGTATTCTCAGTAGTAACTCTTTGTTTGAGGAGTGGCTATTACATTTTCCTCACTTTTTGTGTTGTCTCCTCACTTCATTAGGGTGTTTTTTTTTCTGGCTAGAAGCTTTTTAACAAGATCAGATCTCTGTTGTTGGTTCTTTGTGATTGGGGTTTGGTTCATAAATTGTTGGCCTATGCCTGTGTGTTGAACTGTTCTACCTATTTTGTTTTTTAGCAGATTTTCTGTTTCCATTTTAGTATTTAGATATTTGATTTTAATTTTGTGCATGATGAAAGATATAGATCCCATTTTATTTTTCAACACATAGAGAGCCAGTTTGTTCAGCACCATGACATGGGAAATCTTTAACCACACTATGGATTTTATAATTTTATGTTTGTTTGTTTGTTTTTTACTGAGGACCCCACAGTATTTTTTATAAAGTTTTCATATTATTGAGGAGGGGGATAATAAACAAAGAAGAACAATTTCTGTTGTTTTCTGCCCTTCTCCTTTCAAGGCTTTTTCCCTGAAGCAGTGGACCAAAGATATTCACATCTACCCCATGTTCCCTTGTCCCCAGGCCTTCATCATGGACAGAGTCAAGGAAAGTAGGAGCACTCAGTGCAGCAGAGCGCACATGTGCCCAGTAGCAATAAAGTCAAATGGGGCCTCATCGCTGCCTGCAGAGCTCTGTGTTTATCTGGTGACAGAGGACATGCTTCTTTGTTTTTGTTTTTTGATATAGGAGATGGAACTAGGGTCCTTATAATTGTCAGGCTGGCATTTATGCCACTGGGCTATAATGTCCCCAGTCCAGGACATTGTTCTTTTAAACCACCAAGTTCCTACAACTTGAAAACACCTAAAACACAGATCAGTGTCAAAATCAGTTCTCCGTCAGCATGTGGAAAACAAAGTGGATCCTCACTCAGTAGAGCAACTTTTACTGTGCTCAGTGCTTATTTTAGTGATGACTGTTTTCTTCTACTTTGTCAGTTCCCCCTTAATTATGATGTTCTTTATATATTTCATAATGTTTCAGGGCATTGAAGAAAAATTAATCGTGTTTCATGATAGCTCTCAGCTCTGTTATGGCTACACCTAGACTTTCTCACCTTTTCCTCTGAATTCCTTAATTCAGGGCTCAGGTCATATGGGGTCTGATCAAGAGTATGTTAAATACATCTTTTTTAAAAATTGTAGTTTAGGACAGGATCTACAGGGTGTTCAGGGTCTCACTCCGTATATTGGACTCAGTGATCCTCCTGTTTGCAGCCTCCCAAGTGCTAGGATTCCATGCATGCACCACCATGCCCAGTCTCAATCGCTGTCTCAGCATGCCCCATGGGTAAGGCCGGCATGGCAGGCTGGGGATCAAACTTTGGCCACTGCACTCTGTCTAAGCAGGTGCTTTAATCTGCTGACCTACCAGGCCAGCCTTTCATTAAGAACATCTTAAATTGTAAAAGATCTATTAGCTTAAATTCATTAGAAAATCCTTTCATGGGATAATAGCTTTTTGTCCCTGTCACTTCTGAAGCAGTACTAGAAATTCTTTTTTCTTTTTTTTTTAGTTGTAATATGATTGGGTCATTGTCCAGAGTCAATTAAAAATGTTTACTTTTCTTCATTTTGCCTTAAGGGAAAAGCCAGAAATAGGTGTACCACATGACTCTGGCCTTGTAAGTGTTGCTTTTCCTGGCCCTTCAGTCTGTCCCCTTTACTTTCCATTCTGCTCCTGGTCTCCACAAGGTGGGCTTCCTGGTTCTGCTGAGCCTTTCTTCCAGGAAGCTTCTACTTCAGTACAGTACAATAAACACAAGCCTGACTGTTCTGCTTGAAAATGTCAGCATTCGCAATACTTTGTCCTCTAAATTGTTTTTCTTAGTTTTGTTCTGCAAAACCAAGTACAGGAAACATAAAAATATCATTGAGATGTCTGCTAATGAGCTCTCAGACTAAGGGTAAGAAAACATCCATGCAAGGGTCACAAAGATCACAAGGTTCACATGAGGGCTATCAGACAATAAAAGGTGCATGGTCATGTACAGAGGGGCCTTTCTACAAAGAAGATATAGATTGTGAAGACATCTGGGATCAGTATAAACAGGGAGATTTATCAAGATGTTACTTAAAAATATAAATACGTTGAAATTAACTCTATGTTTGTTGAATGGCATTGACAGCATAAATGCAAACTCATGCCATGTTTAGAGAGACCCATAAATATGTTTCTGTGCACGCAGATAGAAAAGATAGGTATTTTTCACTGGTCTAGAAGAAATTACCCTCCACAGAATGCATAATACATATTACAGTGAGGCACGTAGTTGCTGTAGACAAATATGATAACTGTTAGTACCATATTGACATCTAGCCAATAATAACTTGTACAGTATCTTCATTCTGACATTACAAGGTACATACATACAAAGGAGTGATTAACTTGCATACAACGTGTGTAATGCACACAGTAGATTGTTAACCCGCAGGCAACTCTTTTATATATGAAGTGTTCCATTTACAAGATAGGTATTTGTCACTGCAGTGTGCAAATAACTTTCGGTAAGTCACATCTTGTGCTTGTGAGGCTGAACTTGAACCCACATTTTTCTTATTTTACATAGTTTCTTTGTACCACTTTCACCTCGCAAATGAATCCATGGCATATAAAATGGGAAAAAAGACAATATCAGAAAGAGAACATGAAATTCACAGCTCTTCTGCCCCTGTTGCTTCACAGTAGAGGGATCTCAATCTACATCTCTATACCTCCTTTAAGTTCCTCAAAAAAAAAACACAACTTTCTTCATGACTTTTTATTGATTCACTTTAGTTATAGATACGGACACATATCCAACATCTCTGTCCTTTCCCAACACTATAGCTCTGCTCTTTTTTCAGTTGCTATGCTGTTGTTTTACACAACTGAATTAGATGGAAGCATCACAGGCAGTCATGCAGAGCTAGGACCAGCATGGAAGACAAGATACCTTGCGATTGTGAGAGAGATGGGTGCTCCTGCTGTGGGGCAGACCTAGAGACCAAAGGTTGAACAAACACTTACCTGCATAAAGATAAGAATTGGGGATTGATCATCACCTTGAGAAAGCCAGGAAGAATCACTAATACAACCACCACTGGCTACTGGATAAACTCCTATTCTATATTCACACCTCCATGCTACATGACTGCTTTCCCAATTTGGCCTTGGATTTAATCAATTTTACCTGACCAGTGTTGCTTGCAACCTTATTGTTTGACCACAGTGTTGTCCCACCTCATGCCTACCTAAGCGAGTTCCCAGGTTCTCCACCTTAGACCCACCTCACCATGGGTTTTACTCTTCTCCTGGACAGAAGTTTTCTTTCCCCCATTATTCTGCTCCTAACCTTTGTTTGTTCCTAAAATTCATTCTTCAGTTTTAGAGAATGTGAACTTGTGCCAGGTATCTTTCAGGTTGGAAGCTTCATTCCCCTATATCATGTGAATCTGCATTTATCATAAAAAATGTGCAAACAGGAAGCAAACTAATTCCAGCCTCTTCGACAGCCTTCTGTGTGAACTGACCTCAAATTTCACATATGCAGATGTGATGCACAGGATAAAATATTTTTAACCTAAAAATTACTTAAGTGCTATCACTAGTTATCATAAAATACTGTAGAGGGCTGGAGAGATACCTCAGCGGTCTAAGTGCCTGCTTGGCAAGTGCAAGGGCTGGGTTTGATTCCCAGCACTACGTGCAGTGTTGGCCCAACCCCAGGCACACTGAGCTAGCCTCCAAGACAAGGCATGGTGGCACAGACCTGTAATCCTAGTGCTATGGAGGCTGAAACAGAGGATCACTGCAAGTCTGGGGTGTGGAGCAAGACCCTGTACCAAATCCATAAAATAAAATACAATTGAAATACTATATAACACTTGTTAAAATGGGCACCTATTATTAATTAAGTTGAAATATTTGGGAGATCAGAGGACAGATACCTCTGGCGCAGGAAAAGGAGTTCTTTCCCTTTCTAAGAGTGCCTTATTGGTGCTTTAATGAGTCATCACCTCTCACTGCCTTCTGTTGTAACCCACTTGGGTGCTGAGCCCTTCCCCCATATCCTGTTATTCTTAATAGAACCTGCCAGGTGCCATTACCTGTTATTCCCGCTGGGGCCTGACCTTAGACAAACTGTTTCTCGCCCTCCCCCCCCTTCAGGTCACTGCCCCGCTCTGTTCCAAGCCTAAGGTAAAAATAAAAAGTCCCAGGCCACGCTAGACTAGCTCCATCTTAGCCCTTTGTTTCACCTGTTGCTAAATGTTCTGGGAAAGTTACATGCAACTAGGCAACCACAAGGTTGCTCTATAGTCTCAGCAACCTCCAGGTGACCCTCAATCAATCTTGACAAAGGAACAATTGCTATTGGCTTCTGTAACCTGCTTGCTCAAGTTTCCCTGTTAACTCCTAATGGTCACAAGATGCTCCCCCCCAAGGTTACCCAAGCGTTACAGAAATATGTTATTCTGTCAAAAATATTCCCTTCTCACTGAGAACCCCTATTAACCAATGCAATTAGCTTCTGTAACACAGCTTACCTCAGCCCCCTTCACCCCATCCCGCAAGACCATACCCTGAGCCACAAAGTTCCCTAATATAGATAAAATATTTGTCTCCCCCAATCAAAATTGTCCCCGTACTCCCCTAATGGCCATTTCAGCTTCTGTGACGATGCTTGCTTACCCCTCCCAGCCTGCGGGTTTTAGACATAAAATACCCAACAACCCAGCCCTCGGGGGCCCTTCTTCTTCTCGCATGGAGAGGCTACCCGGTGGGTACCACCTAAAATAAAGCGCTTCTTTCCTTTTGGACTTGCCTCGTTGTCATCTGATTTTTGAGTTACAACACCTTCAAGTAGTGCAAATTGTTGACCTCAAAAGTCTAGATGTCTGGATTTTCACTGAGCTAAAATTCAGAAGCCAGGAAGGCCAGGCCCCTTCTGAAGGATCTGAAGAATTTGAGTGCCTGTCTTCCAGAGTACTACCACATGCCACCTTCCATGGACTCACCCCACAGGCCCTCTGCTGTCTCTTGACCTCTCTGGTTGTGACTTTGTCTTTCACTATTGTGTTGATCCTTGAATTTACATTGGTCTGAGCAGGCTAATTCATCCCATTCTCAAAATCCTTGAGTCAGTGACATTGACTAATACCTCCATCCTGAAAAACGTTGTGTATTTTTCATTTAGAAGAATGAAATTTGGCTCCTATGTTTCATCCTGCCACAAAATCCACTCAAAGATGAGAGCTAAATATAATCCTTTTGTATTACAACTATGAGAAGAAAATAGAAGACGCGGACACAGGCAATGATTTTCTCAACCGGACCCGGATAACTCATGAAACAAGAGCGAGACCAAAGAGATGGCATCAGATTGTGCTGCTTCTCCACAGCAAAGCAAAATGTGCTGAGAGAAGACACAGCACATGGAATGTCCGCCCGCTATTCATCTGCAGAAGATTAATATGTAGAGTATACAGGGAGCTCAAGAAAATTAGCAGAAGAACAAGTAACTTATTAAAAAGGGCAAACAGTCTCAATGAAGAGGTCTAAATGGTTACTACAATGTGATAAAATGCTCGTATACTTTGCCATTAGAACAATGAGAATTTAAATTGCATTGAGGTTTCAGAAAAAAATTAGTCAAAATGGTTAGTATCAAAAGCAAAAACAAAAACAAAACAAAATTGCTGTTTAGGGTATTTAGTAAGAGGAAACTTTATGAAATGTTTTGCAGATTCAAATTATTAAGGCTCTTATGGAAGATCATACACAAGATTCTCAACAAACTAAGAACATAGCTACTACCAGAGTAGCTATACCGCTTCTGAGTGTTCATGCAAAGAAAACAAAGACACAACAGAGACAGCCACATTCTCATATTTATTGTGGAAATATTCACCCCAACCACTGTTAATGAGTCCAAGGGGTACAGAGCAGAGGGGTGCACCCACGGACAGCCCCTCACTGTAGGTGCTAGACTGGCCTCTCCGTAGGGTCTCCATGTCCAACTGCTTTCTACAAAGCTGCAGGTTCCAGAAGCACTGCCCTTAAATACCCAGGGCTGTGCTGGCAAGGCTTGCACCTTAGGGAAATTTTCCAGGTGACACGCATGGGGTATGCCTTCCAGGAAGTACTGAGTTTAGAGGGTGTGGTGTGATGCAGAAGTTATTCTTAACTTAATTGGGCTCTTGTAATTGGAAACAGGAACACAGATTTTTGTTGTACTTAAAAGGTCTGACACCACTGTTCAGCCTTTCATGCTGATGGATTGTGAGGAATATTAGCAGATGGAAGAAAAGCAGAAGGAAAATGCCAGGGGAAGCCCCTGCTGAATGATTCATGACTGATCTCTGACAACAAAGTTCAGGGATAACAAAGGAGAGGTTTTACCTGGTGGCAAGCAGACTGGACAGAACAATTCTGTTTGTTTTCTCAGAACTGTCTTAAGAGGTCAGTGGAAGAAATCTTTTTTTTTTTTTTTTTGAGCAGAATATTTATGGGGTTAGGGGAAGAAAGCTTCTTATCCAGAGAGGGACAGAAGGGGGACCTGAGCAGTTTGCTCATGAAGCTGTGTCTTCCAGGAATTTTTTATGGAGTAAAATCCTGTGGTGAGGTGGGTCTAAGGTGGACAACATGGTAACTTGCCTAGGTGGGCATGGGGTGGGACAAATCCAGGGTCAACCAGTAAGGTTACAAGCACCATTGCTCAGGTAACACTGCTTAAATGCAGGACCTAATGGGGAAACAAGTCACACAGTAAGGGGGCATGAGTAAGAAGCAGGGTCTCTCATGCTTCCTGAATGGGTTAGTGATTCTTTGGAGGGCATTGATACCCAGTTATAATATCAATCCCTGATGCCTCTCCCTAGGGGAGTATGTGGCTGCATATGTTTCCTCTTCTGTCTTGAGGTCTGGCCCACAACAGAAGTGTCTGTCTCTTCCACTTGCAAAGTCACCTTGTCTTCCATATTATCTCCTTGAGGGCCTGGCCCTATTTTACTGCCTATAATATTTTTGCTTAATTTAGCTGCCTGTAACATTCCTCCCTTGAAGAAGTAACTGGAGCTGCTGTGAGGAAACAATAGGTGATGACCTCTGGCCTCTCCAAGTTGAATGGGGTTGAAGTCATTGACAGGTAGTCAGAGATACTCTCCAGAGGTTCTGTTTAAGGTCCTCAGTAGACAGCAGGCATTATCTTGGGTAGACGTATAACTTTGAATCTGGAGGAAACAAAGCTGAAGAAACAATTAAATAGTTGTGGGCCAAATAACAGGAGGATAATTATGAATTCAGTCAACAACCAATTCCACCAGGAGAATATTGTAATGGCATCCCATAAAGATGACATGGACAAGGTTCATGAGAATTCAAAGTCTGGTATATCATTGATTTGAGGTTTCATATCTTGGGCAGCTATTGAGGCATTAGCAGAAGGATCTGGTGTGTAATAACCTTCTAAAGTTTGTAATTATAAAAAGACTAGTCAGAACTTTTTGTATGTCCATTAGCAGAGATCTCTTAAATATGGGGTTTAATCTGTTTCATTTTTA
This sequence comes from Ctenomys sociabilis, assembly GCA_004027165.1. Lineage (NCBI taxonomy): Eukaryota > Metazoa > Chordata > Mammalia > Rodentia > Ctenomyidae > Ctenomys > Ctenomys sociabilis. Next base: position 11,776 of record PVKA01012897.1, on the reverse strand, counting down.
TGGCCATTGAGTATTGTTTCAAATAAAACTGGCCTTGTGTGTTTCATCAACTGTATTATTACTCTATTTATTTCATAAATTGCCAGGCCTAGGGAAAGTCTGCAGTACTCTCTGGCTCACAAGTGGGGCCACCAGTTGGGTACCTACTGAGAAATCTGCATGAGTATCTATCAGAAGTCTAAAAGGCTTTTTCCTTATACTGGCAGTTAGCATGGGCTTTCTCAGACTAAGAGGGGAAGACTCATGACCTCATCAACCTGAAACTTCCTATGATTCAATTATAAACACCTTTTCCCCCTCTCTAGCATCTTTGGACATTGTTGCTTGACATGCCCCTTCCTTGTCTGGATCCAGGGAAGCCTGTTTTCCTATTTCCTGACTGGCCTTCCTTCCTATATACTGCTAGTAACCCTTCCCATCTGGATTTTTATTCCGCATCCTTTCTACTATGAAACACTTTCTGAGCAATTTTTTATCAGCTAACACAAAATTATTCTAAAATAGAAAATCTTGTGTCCTTTAAAGTCTTAACTGTAGTATGCGACTGATCAGAACTTCGTGATTTAGAGGGCTTCTTGTGCTGTGAACTTTTCAATGATTGGCACTTTCTACGCTTCTCAAATATGCTACTCATGCTTAGTTCAGGGTTCAGACAGACAAGACATCTCAGACTCCTGTGGCAGGCTACATCCAGTCTTGCTGTCGTTCTTCTCGCAGCTCTGGTGAATCCGCAGTGATCCCCAAATGATAACATGTGTGCTTTCAGTATCATAGTAGAACAGTGATCCTTAGTTTTGAATAATGCTGAATCTCTGAAGGAAAACACTCACTAAATGAGCAGCTTCCTATTCCAAGGCATCTGCAGTAGATTAGTTCACCCTCAACAGAATAACAGTGTTATAAGTGTATTCCAAAATGATTTAGAGTAAATCTAAGAGAGTCCAAAAAGGGGGGAATTTATTTATTAGCAATGAAATAAGTTTATAGCCACAGAAATGACTTAAGTGGAGTGTGAAATATCTCCCTGCCTCTAACAAAAACATTTACTATGAAGTTGAAGCCTTAATTGCTGTAATTTAAGTTGTGTTGTTTCCCAACAATACAAATTAAATTCTAAGTGTATACTATAAAATCTTACTTCATCTGTGAAACTGATTATGTATTTCAGCCTTGATTCATTGAGAATGCTGACAAATTTCCCCACACGTTGTATGTAATGAAATGCTCCTCAAAAGAAACACGTTTTCTGTAGGCACATTTGGGCTCCGCTGGCCTCAACAGGGACACCTGCGGTTACTGGCAGGCATGGAGCTACTGAGATGTGACAGCGCTGCAGCTGCGGATCGCCCTGCCCAGACCACTTATTTGCCTGTCCCCAGAGCACAGGCTTTTAATAGACTGCTCAGACGCTGAGCAGGAGTCAGTCCGTGTCAGGACACAGCATGGCCATGAGGGTCCCTGCTCAGCTCCTGGGGCTCCTGCTGCTCTGGCTCCCAGGTACAGCAAGACAACTTCATATTATCCATTCAGCTGTGATCGGTACCGGCTCTTCAGGGAAAAGTCCTCTAATACGGTTAATATGCTGACTTCGTTTTCATGTTTCCAATGACAGGTTCCAGATGTGACATCCAGATGACCCAGTCTCCATCCTTTCATTCTGCATCTGTAGGAGACACTGTCACCATCAATTGCAAAGCCAGTCAGAGCATAGGCACTGTTTTAGCATGGTATCAACAGAAACCTGGGAAGGAGCCTAAACTTCTGATCTATGCTGCATCCAGCTTAGCCTCTGGGGTCCCAGCGAGGTTCAGCGGCAGTGGGTCTGGGACAGATTTCACTCTCACCATCAGCAGCCTGCAGTCTGAAGATGTGGCCACTTATTACTGTCAACAGGGTAGCAATCTCCCTCCCACAGTGATACAGACCATGACAGAAACCTCCTGGGGAAGCAGAAGTGCCAGGCTGGGCTGCCCCAGCTTCCCCTTTGATGTCCTCCACTGCTGAGTGCTTCTGAGCTGCAACCATTCTTTGAAAGACGGCGGGTACCGTGACCCTGTCAGCCCGGTTGTGCAGGCACGGTGGGCTTCTCTTGATGTATGAAAGGCTCAGATGGCTGTATTCGAAGCACACGGTTTCAACAAGAGTGCGGCCTCTTACAGTAAAAGGCAAGTGACGGTGGGATTTTTAAGCAGACTCTTCTCTACTACAGTGATTTAGTGTCTTATACTATCATCATTCTCTGGCTAAGTATGACATGGCTGTCCTAAAATTTTGTTCTAAAACTCCCCTGTTTATAGACAACCCAGTTTGCAAACAAAAGCGTTTGGGAATATTTTGCTTCACTGTGCAAACTTTGCATCTAGTGACAAATAAACACATGTCTACCTTCCCTGCACAAACATAAAAGCAGCCATCTGCCCCCAAATTGGAAAAGAAATTAAGTTCATAAGCCAAGGCATGGCTTCTCATCTCCCTTATTGATGGTGAGGATTTTTTTTTTTTTAATGAGGTATCAGCTCAATGGTGAATTCTTAGTGAAAACAGCGACCTGGTGTGGTGACTGCCCCTCAGCCTCTCAGACATCTCCTGCAGGATGGAGCGCAGCACAGGGAAGGCATTCTCAGGTGTTATCAGCAGCTCTGGTGTCCTCCAAACCCTTCCACTGTAAAGATAAAGAAAAAGTTACAAAAGTGGATTAACACTACTCTTAATAACCAAATGTACACAGTTAATAAAAATTCATGGTGCCTGGAAGATGGCTTAGTCGAATAAGCGCTTCCCTGGCAAGCACAAGGGTCTAAGTTCAATCCCCGGTTTGGCAAAAAAAAAAAAAAAAAATCAGTGACAGGTGACATTTCCCTTACCTTAAGAAATACCTGCTTTTCAAAATTTAGTGAGAATCCAGCAATGTCATTTACACTGCAGGTTAACTTGCAGAACAGCAGTCTGTAGTTGACACCTACTGATCTGGATCCACATTTACACAGGCTCTGGGCATGGCTGGAAAGCTCTGTTTGAAAGGGAGTTTACTTTATTCATGGTGGACGTAATATTAATCAATGAAGGATTTCTCCTCAGTTGTGAACTAAGATAGCCCTGGAAGTTCAATATTCATGAAAATATTTCAGAGTACTCATTAGTTTGAATAACAAAGGTAAAGCCAAAATGATGGGCACTTTCATATTTTGGATAACTGAGTCTCCACCGTCAGGGCTCCTCATCTGTATCATCATGGTGAGTGGAAACGATTAGAATGGAGGCTGGATTAGGTAAAATTTGAGGAGAGTAGGGATTCTGACTGTGTCCAGATGAAGCTTAGCACTCAAGACCCGTCCACAGCAGTGGAGCCAAGGAATTGCCAGGGCAGTAGAGCCCGTCCTCCAGAGTCACTGGGGTGACTATGCCTGCTCTGACACCTTGCCAAGGCACGTCAGGGCAATCTCAGAACATGGCCTGTTGAGTTATGAATCGTAAGTTATAGTTCCTTTCCCCCAGATATGTGTTTGCAGAGTGGAGAACCTGTCATACTACCGTAAGCACAGCTCATGAGGCCCTTCCAGAGCAAGTCCCCGGGGGAGGACTGAGCAATGGCAGGAAGGCCTAGAGGAGGTCAGCAGATCTCCATGTGTCACTGATGCCATCAGGGCAAAGGCAGGAAGGCCTAGGGGAGGTCAGCAGACCTTCAGGTCATCGAGGCCATCACACTGTCTTGGATTTGCATCAGTGTCTTCACCATAGGCTCTGGCCTCAGACTGAGGCTAAGGAACAGGACCTCTTGCAGGTGGGAGGACACATGTCACAGCTTCTCTCAGGTGGCTCCTACTTCTCATTGTTCTAGGCCAGAGATCAGTCCTGGGGCACAGTTCCCTGGGAGATCCTCCTGTTCCTGGAGTAGAGTTTTGACAGGAGCCTTAAAGTACAGATGTCTCACAGCACAGGCTTGTGAGGATCTGGCCTCCCCGTCCTGGACATGTTCTGCTCCAGATGTGCCTCATGGCATCTATGGACCTTCCCTTGTCAATCCAATTGCAGCTTCCTGTGGGCACCATATGCTCCTTTGGGCGATGCAGCCCTGGTTGTGTCACCATGAGAGCGCACGTCCATCACCTGCCACATCAATGAGTCTTTTCCCCAATGATGGGGCACCATTTGTCCTACTACCAGCACATATCTGGGCAGCCTCCCAAAGCCATTGTTCACTACGCTCCTACCTACTGGACTTGGTGCCAGCCTGCTCCAGTGGTAGAGGGTGAGGAACTGAGTTCATTCTCAACATAGGGGACTTATGGCCTGAGGGCTGAATTGCTTCACTGCTCTAAGCCATGAAGAGCCTACCTGAAGTGGTTGAGTCTGAAACACCAGGTTCCCTGCCAAGGCACCTCTAGGGCCCTGCTGTCCCACCTGCTGCTGCTCAGGGGCTGCTGTGATAGAAACAGCTGGGCTCTGTCAGGAAAAGGAGGAAGGCGCAGCTCCAGGGCTCTAAACGCAATCTGCATGCACCCTACTGTGTTGTGTTGTTTCCCTCTAAGATCCTAAGTCAGAGAAGACAGTGTTGAATTACAAGAGCTCCTTATGGTTACTATGTGCAAATGCTACTTCTGGTTCCTGGATTATTTAGAGAAGGAAAAGAGATATAGAGGAAGTTATATTTGAAGAATTCTATGCATTTTAAAATCTGGTTGCTATGTATCTAACTTAGATGTGCTGTATAATTTGATTTTCTGCGCTATGATTCCAGAGTGATTGATAACATCAGTACATAATATGAGTCCACTGTTATGAAACAAAATTCATGCAGGAGGCAAGCATATGGGTCACACTGGGCATTCTGTGGTCAGTCCCCCTCATTACAATGTATGTGAGAAGTTCATTTCTCAGAACAGCACTCGCTTGTTTTTTCCTAAAGCTTTGCTCAAGTATGCATTCTCTCATCATATTTGGAATTCAGTGCAGGAGAACTCAATGCCAACTGGCTCCCCCAGGCAGATTGAGGCAGACCTACGGCTAGTGGAGAATCACCACTTTCATCTCAACTTAGGGGGCTGTGAGGGTCATGGAGAAGTGTGTCCCTTACAGCAGAGATGCTCTGAGGAAGCACCTAGAATCCCTATTTCTAGTATGAGCTTCCCTGGCTATCGGAATCCCTAAGTCAATTAATGGCTAAAGATCAGACTCAGGTTCCCCATTGCCTCCATGCAATGCCTGCTGGGAACACCTCTGGCAATTTCTTTTTCACCATAAATTACAAGTGATGCAACAACCCACGTGCTCTAAATATGACATGTTCTTGTGAGCCCCAGGTACAATAATAGGCAGAGTCCTCCCAGCTTTCTGTCTGGTTTCCAGCAAATAACGTGAACCTCCAGAAGAAGAGAAAGAATGTGGTGGTGAGGGAGACTGTGATGTCTGAGAGTCCTGCGCTGTGCACTCCTGCAGGGCTGATGTGCTCAGGGATGGAGTTCAGAGAGCCAGGGATGGCCTACGCACAGCGCATCAGCACGCCGGGTCCTACCGTCTTAGGCATGGCTGTGTCCCCTTTCCCTGAAGATTAGAAGCGTGTTGTAAAATGTGTATACCAGGACTGTATTTGGTGAATAATCTTTGTAAGAAAAACATTGAGTACTTTTTTATTGTTGGTTAATTTTGGAACATTGTTACAGGTTGGGTCTTGTCCTATTTGTATTTTAACCTTTGTCTTTGCTTTAGAACTTAAAGTCTTAAAACTCATTTAATAATAATTATTTATTAAATAATTGCCCTACAGAGTAAAAAAAAGTATGACGAGTTCTGTGCTTAGTGAAATGTGGAAAGGCCCTGTCATGTCTATGCGACTGGGAGAGAGCAGAAAAATACAGGATATGCAGGAGCCTCACCACCTCTGCCTCCAAGATTATACAGGGGCCATCACATCTGTACTGAATCTGAAAATCACTGTCAGCAGCAGGTGCAGGCAGCACGAGGAGCAGCTGGGGCCGCCCAGCCTCATGTGTGTGCTTTCCATGTGGTTGATGGCTCCTGTCACCATGGAGGAGGGTCTTCATCATGCTGTTGGCAGGCATGAGCTGCAGAGTCTCCACCCTTCAAGCTGCGGAGAGTGAGAGTCAAATCTGTCCCCGCTCCACTGCCACTGAACCTGGCTGGGACCTCTAGGTACAAAAATGTCAGCACCATAGATCAGCAGTTAGCTTTTCCAGGCTTCTGTTGATCACAGTTTATATCAGTGCTGACATACGCACTGGCCCTGCATGTGATGGCGACCATGTCTCCTGTAGTTGCACAAAGGCCGGTGGAAGACTGGGCCATTGGATGTCACATCTGGCCCCTGACAATGAAAACACAAAAACCAAACATCCACACCATTAATCACATTACAAGGAGATTTCTCTGAAATCCAGCACTGGTCACAGTGGGCTGAACGAATCCCCCACACTGCCTTTATTGCACCTGGAGCCAGAGAGCAGGAGCCCCAGGAGCTGAGTGGGACCCTCAAGTTCCTGCTGTGTCCCGGCTGGGACCCACTCTTGCACCTCTGTGAGCAGGCCACCAAAAGACTTTAGGGAACTAGCTGTGCTGGGGGCAAATGCAAATCAGCAAATCAGCAGAGCACTGCAGGGCACTGCAGGGGCGGGGACACCCCCAGCTGTGACAGGGCCCCTACGTGTCCCAGGTCAGGGCAAAGCAGTATAGATTTGCCTGTAGAGATTTAGTTTTTCATTGGGTTCATTAAATTTAAAACTATATTTTTGGAAGATTATTAAAGCTGGAATTGGATATAAATCTAGATGTGTAATCAATTCTGTGGTTATATTGTAATGGTGTAAGAGGAGGTATTTATTTTTCAAAATTAATTTCATTGAAAAAGAAATAGCAATAAGACAGTTTCAAAACAGGTTAGTGGGACAGTTACAATAATTAATACACTGCATATTGTTGTCTTCATAGTAGTTATTCAGAGTACAAGATGCAGACATGATTGCCTGTCCAAACACTATTAGTACAAATCTTTCTTCTCTTTGAACTAAGAGAAAGTAGCTGTATATCTATCCTAACTATTGTGTGTGTGCATATATATGTATATGTATATATATATATATATGTATATATATATATATGTATATATATACATATATATATATATATAAATGATCCTTCATTTTTAAAGTAAAACCATACTAATATGCTGAGTTATGAAAGGCACAAATCAACAACTTCTGATCCTGCCAGTTTTGCAGATAACCCACCACTATTATGGACTCCTGGACTGTATTGGTTAATTCATGCACCTACAATGTTTGAATGGCAATGGAATACCCATCTCTGACAAAACTAAATAAAAAAAATCTACTTCTTTGTAAAAAATACAGTGTTCTTTAGAGATTGGATCTCTCAGATCCTCAACCTATTCTCAATGCTTCCAATATAAGTGTGTGTGCTCATATGTGTGAGGCGTAGTTCATGGTATAGTTCTACAGTCTTTCTCTTTCTTTTTAAAAATTTTATTTTAAAGCAAACCAGAAAACAAAACAAAACAAAAAAACTCCAAGATGATATGTTAGGAGAGTAACAATGCTTAATATATTGAATATACTTTTGATTTAAAACATAATAAAAAATTAGAAACCATGCAGAATTTCACCATACAACACATTAGAAATTCAGCAATGGTTATTATATTGCATATAGCTTGTTGTCCAGATTACCAGACATAAGGATGGAAAATTGGTAAAAATAAATATGTGAAATAGGTAGAAAATAATGGAAGCATTAACTGCTCCTTTAAACAGACCAGCAGAAATCAGAGTACACTTTTCCTAGCCGTCCTGTACCTATACAGCTTTTCCGTGAGTCAGAATTCTTTTCTGCTTTACAAAGAAAGGGTACTTATCAAGGTTCTATTAAGCATATTCAGCGTCAATTTGCACAGGCTCTGGGCATTTCCGTTTTCGGAGTTTACACAGATAACGTACTTAGATGTGCAGTAATGACTCTGCGTCTCCCCAGTGGTTGTCTCACCTTCAGAGCCAGCACCGCCCAAAGCTACAGGACCCTTTCAGGGCCACAAACCAAGTAGGCTTCCAGAATTCTTGTTTGGGTCCCTCTCTGTTGAGCTCGTTTTCTTCCACCTGCTAGCATCATGCATGGGCCATCAGCGCGCATGGCTACCTGGTGGTCTCTGCCTCAATAACATAAACAAAATCCTCTTTCCCCTCCACTCTATGCCTTGGAATCAGAGTAATGCTGAAGAGTGCAGGTCTCTAAGATCAGCTGTGTCCAGCGTAAGAAGAAAGCCAAGGATGTGTCCTCCGGGGATCTCCCTAAGCCAGGCTACCTGCTAGTGTGTTCCCCTGTTGTACGGCTGCGCCTCTGCAGCCTGACTTCTGGAGAGCTGGGGACGCTGGCAGCCTGGGCAGATGCAAGCTGAGCAAACCTTTGGTCTCCCATGAGCCTGGTGGCCCTGCCTGCATTGCACAGCCTTGAGCTTCAGTGCGGCATTTCTTTATTTCCCAATTAGAAGTGGGTGAGGCAGCTTCCTAACTCACCCTTCATCTTCCTTGTCTTCAGCTTTGGGAAAGAAAATAGTCATTTCCCAAAGGGAAAACCTTACTTATTTTATTTTTATTTTTTTTAGAAAAGGATCAAAGGGTGTTGAGAGAATCACTGCTAGATTGGACTCGTAGTGATCCGCTTGTTTACAGCCTCCCCAGAGCTGGGATTACAGGCATATGCCTGCAAGCCCAGTCTCCGCTGCCCTCTCAGGGCACCCCAGGGGCAGAGCCAGCACAGCGGGTCGGGGCCTCAAACCCCCAGTCCCTGCACCTGCTTGCAGGCACTTTAATCTGCTGAGCTACTTGGCTGGCCTTGGGAAACCCTATTTAGAAGGAAAAACATCTCATGTCCTGAGAAAATGAAGTAAAATAATTAATTGCTTAATCCTCCCCTGCACTGTATACCTTTGTCTACCATGTCCCAAACAGCAGCATAAACAGAGTGTTGCAAGCATCTGTGTCTTTAGTGTCTCCCCCTGTACCATGGGGACCCTGAGGGTCTGGTTAGTGACTTACCGCAGGTGGCAGAAATGTGAGCTAGAGACTTGATGAGCTTCCTGCAGCTTTTCCTGGGGCCTGAACTTGAAGACAACATGCCTGCGTCTGACCTTCCAGTATCTACAGGTGAGCGTCACAGTGAGTGTGCATCTGTTGTCCGTGTGCAGCTAATAGCCCCTCTTGGTACCCCAGCTTCTCCCCCTCACTGCACTTCTGATGAGTTTTTGCCTCCCCTATCAGTTTTTCAGCTTGCTTCCTAAAGTTGAGGTAGACAGATTTTCATAAATAGATTTAATGAACTGTTGATTAGCACCCCCCATAAATACACAGAAGAAGCTGAAAGTATAAAAACAGTATCATACCACCAAGTTAGGAGAAGTTCTTACTCCTGAAATCCAGGGCTGCAGCTGGATTGGGATCCCATGTGCTAAGGGTCTAGGCAGAGCATCCTCTCCACGAAGGAGACTTCAATGTCCCATCTGTGAGGCCCATAAATTGCAGTTGAGAGAAAAGTCACAGTGTCCTAACTGTGTGTGTGACCAGGTCAGGGAGTGTGAAGCCTCTAGATACTGACCAAGTGCCCAAAGGAACAAACTTCTGTCCCATGTTTCAGAGAGAGGAGGCCTTCGGATGCAGACCAAGGTCACAGGGAGTCCTGGTCACATCAAGATGCTTTGCTGTCCTCTGACAGTGGATCATTAGAACAAGGCCACCACATGCTATGAGCAGGGAAGGCCTCTCTGCTTTGGCTGTCAGTACTTCACAGCGGTGCTTGAGTTAGTGTTGGGCTTGGGAATATCTCTTGCATTACATGAGGAAAACCAAGGCCAATAGAGTAGTGATCTTAAGAGAGAGGAAGAGTCACAGAGAGGGAACATGACAAGGAAGTGGGATCCTTGTGTGATGGGAGGGAGGATGGTGGAGCAGGAAGTGGGGAAGGCCCTTGGAGGTGGCTGGTCTGGGATTCACAGTCTGTCTCTGACAGCCTCTTGAATGAACATAGTCATCAACAATTCTGCTCTTAGCTCATTCAGAATTGTTTGTTGTTATTTTGACTTTTTGTTTTGGTGGAACTGGGGATTTAACTCAGCCCTTGCACTTGCCAGGCAAGTGCTTATTCTACTAAGCCATCTCCCCAGCCCTTCAAAATTCTGATCAGAATTCTGATCTCCAGAACTGTTAATGAGTTGGGACTGTGTGGAGTGAAGGAGATTGTGGCGATTTTTCTGAGCTGTAGTGAGGAACTTTTACAAGAAGAGAGAGTGTTTTCAGCTTCCAGGAGGTGACTGAAGTTTGAGATCTTTAAAATTCCCAACTTGTATTTATTTGTTGTCCATTTTGAGAAAAACATAGAGGAATTTTTTTTATTATTATATTTTTATATTTTGCAGAGCTGGGGATTGAACACAGGCTGTTGTGCTTGCCAGGCAAGCGCTTATTCAACTGAGCTATCTCCCCAACCCAAAGAATTTGCTTATTTTTTCATGGAGGGATTTATAATAAACAAAGCTACTCCAGGACTTGTCCTTAGGCAGAAAAGATCTTGGTAATATCCTCTGTCACTTGTTGGTCTGGGTAGGTAAATATCTTAGTGTCTGATCACACAGAAGCTGCATAGAGAGAGCGCTTTTTTTCTCTTGTCTTTGTAACCAGAGAGACAATTAGATGCATACTTACAATACGAGTAGGGAAGATTGAACCAGAGTGTTGGGATAAAAAGAGGAGAGAAAAACCAGGCTCACATGAGATCCACTCTTCACCTTGATTTGACCTGTTAGAACATGGGAAGGCTCAGAAAGGGTGGATCTCTGTAAAAACAGAAAACACCTGGAGAAGGGGCTGTGTATAAGATGGTGATTAGCATAGCATGGACAGAGATATACAAGGCAGATGAGAATTCCATGTGCTCATTCTGTTCTGTTCCTCTTCCTGTTGTGTAGGCCTTGCATTAATCTCTGAAATCCAGTGTCTTCATGGAAGGAAAATATTCAAGGGAAGACAGACCTGAGTTCAAATCTTAGTCCAAGCTTTCACTGACTGTTTGATTTTGTAGTAACCACAGTGAGCTCTGATCCTAGGTTCTCTCCTAGATGCAGCATTAAATGTTCCCAAAATTTTCCTGGGACTCTACTCATGATCCACTATGAAATACATATTTTTAGACAATAGCCAGTTCCTTTATGCCTTTGATTAGGCAAAATGAAGTGATGTTGTAATATGCCATTTAGCAAACGTGGTTCTAAAAGAAAACCAGGAACATTTATTTTATGACATTCAAGTGACTCACTCAACAATATGGTGCTCCATGGGATTTCTTTGACCATACAACATTTACAGCAGTTCCTTTCCATGTAACATTAGGAAGCCCACCAAGTAGACTGCGAACAGAGCAGGCTCAGTCTGCCTTTTGTGTCCCTCACTCCTATTGTGTTCCTTGCCAAGCGCTTTGTAATAAATTCCCCCAGTTTTATATTAATGTGGGAGCCAATTCTCTCAGAGTCAGGAGGCCAAAGTCTGAAATAGACTTCAGTGAACCACAGATAGGTATTTTCAGGTGGGGAGATTTTGCTCTTGTTTTCCTGCCTGCTTTAGGCGGAGGACCTTGGCTGTGGGAGGCCCTCCATCTCTTCTCTGTCAGTTCCACATCTTCTCTTCTACGTGAGCTATCACTTCCCCCATCAGACTCTCAGAGCACTCTTGAAATTATATTTAGAGTCCATTTAAAAAAAAAA